>PIJE02003340.1:0-42072 GCA_002895965.2 Coryphaenoides rupestris | reverse complement strand
CTACGTGTACACTAATGTGTGTGTTTGTATTTGTTTATGCAAGTGTGTATGTGTGTTTGCGTGCAAAAGTGTGCGTTCATAAATGTACCTGTGTTGAGTCTCTGTACGTGAAAGCGTGAGTGTGTGCGTTTGTAATCGGTGTGTGTGTGTGACAATGCACACGTTTCCCCTATCAGACCGAGTGGCACAGGACGGAAATTCCCTGCTATTGTCCTGCGGGCGCCTCCTCCTCCCCACTCTGCTCATTGCTGGGACGGTGCAGAGAAAGTGAGGGGAGAGGAGGTACAGGGACAGGGACAGGGACAGGGACAGGGACAGGGACAGGGGGAGCAGGACTTTTTGACTCAACTGCCTTCTGCGTTTGCACGGGCTCTGGGCTCAGAGTGTCACCTCTGTATAAAGATACATAACACACACACACACACACACACACACACAACACACACAGACACACACACACACACACACACACACCACACAACATAAACACCACAACACCACACAACACAACACACACACAACACACACAACGGGAGGAACACACACACACACACACACACACACACACAGGTCGATGAAGAGAGACCCCAGAAAAAACACCAGAAATTGATGACTAGTGATGGCTACCTGCCTGATTGGTCAACGAGGTCACATGACATGGAGGAGGAAGTCAGGTGGGGGTTGCTGTAACATTTAAATTTGCATTTGCATTACATTTACATTTACATTTAGGGGCATTTGTCAGACGCTTTTATCCAAAGCGACTTACAAAGAGTACATTTGTTGAAAGAGAGACAGCAATATATCACTGTGGTCACTAAAGATAAGAATAGAACAGGTTTCAAGCATTCATAGTTACAAGGTTAATAGAACGAGTTTCATAATCGCTAAGTTGCCTGCATAATAGCTGAGATAAGAGCAGACGTGCCATTCTTAGTGTCAGTGGCTAGTGGTGTTCCATCCCCAGCGAATGGGCACTGGGTTCGATTCCCAATGTTCGCAGACGACCTGTCCTGTATACGCATCCTGTTAACGTCGCGACATGTATCTGAATTCACTGGACGTCGCTTTCGAACTAACTAACTCACTCTAGAGCTAGGCCAACCCTGGTGCTAGCCCGCTAACCACTAGGTATACCTATAAGGCTAACTTAGCCGGTGCTAGCCCCCACCACCTCCATGCAAGCTTCAGCCGACAGCCAACCCTGGTGACAATAAGTGGCGTTATCTCCATCAGCCACCGAGACAGTGACAGTGAGTGGGCCGCTGACAAGGCCCCCATTGAGCCCGGCCGTCTCAATGGAGGTGTTTTGTTTTTTCTTTATCACCCCTGAATGGTAACGACACCCCCATGGTATTCAGCGCGGCCAGACAAAAGACCACCACCACCACCATCACCACCTCCACCGCTCAGCCCCATTGACCCTCCTTTCAGGAGCTGTGGAGGAGTCAATACCGCATGGCCATCCCCGGGGGCAAGCCATTCATATGCAACCCGGTGGCAATCAGCGGCGAAACAGTTAACCACCACGCCCAACCAGACACGGGCCGTACGCACGGGTGGGGAAAGCAGGACTGCACAGAAACTTGACTTGTTTTGTTGTTGTTGTTTTTTTTATTGATTATAAGAATGAGCGTCAGGTGGTGCAAGACCAGTGCAACCGAGGTGCAATGAGCCGCACTCAGAGTGTACTTTTGAGGTGACTCCCCCCCCCCCCCCCCCCCACACAACACCAGCGTAGGCAGCGGAGTGGAGCGGAAGGAACCCGGGCCGATATCTCCCTCTCTCTCTCTCGCTCTCTCGCTCTCACGGGTTCTTATTCACCGGGAACCCGCTATCGTGTGTTGTTAGCCAACAAACAAACAGATCCGACGTTAAAACGAGGTCACCGAGACACCGAGACACCGAGAGAGAGAGAGAGAGAGGAAGCTCAGGATTTATAATTACGAACGCCGGCGCTCGTCGTCGCGTCTCGTGAACATGACCGCACTCGTCTGGCGGGGGAGCAGGCACAACGCTCCGCTGCGACTGGTTCAGCGAGGGAGGGGAGAGAAGAAGAAAAAAACAGCGAAACGGCTGTTGTGTGTTACGTGTCGTTGCGTAACACACGTTCTGATTTCTCAATCTGGCCCGTCGCTGCGATAATTGACGCCTGTTGTTGTGGTCCCACGGGAATGGGATGTTCTGAATGTGTGAACGATCTCACTATCTATCGAGTCAGTCTGTTCTGTTCTCCTGCTAGTCCCTGCCCTGGGAGACCCTCACCACCACCCTCACCACCCACCACCACCACCATCACCACCACCACCACCACCACCCACACACCACCTCCACCACTACGCATCACCCACCACCCCCCTGCTGTAATGCAACTCTCTGGGCATGCCAGAGCTGGTGTGTAGCCCCATTTATAAACGAGCTCCAGACATCTCCTGGGGGGGGGGGGGGGGTTATTCTTTTCTTCTTTTCTTCTTTTCTCGGGCATTAAAACCCAGAATGAAATCCTCATCGGCCGCTCCTCGAACCATCCCGCTTATCAGATACAATATAATGAGGATAGAGCGAGCAGGAGTTAGGGGGAGAGGGAGAACATGCCGGATACTAGAGTCGCCAGCTGAATTAAAGCAGCACTTAAAAAATGTGGGAGGATGAGGGAGGGAGGGAGAGCGGGAGAGGGAGGGAGGGAGGGAAGGGAGGGAGGGAGGGAGAGCGGGAGGGAGGGAAGGAAAGCCCAGCTGATGAAACACAAGACAACAATCTGGACAAACCTCGCAGGTATCTGACAAAACACGAGGGCTGTTTACGCAGCTGAAGTATCCTCCACTTTAAATACTCCAAAAGGAGGACGAGAGAGGGAGAGAGAGAGAGAGAGAGAGAGAGAGAGAGAGAGAGAGAGAGAGAGAGAGAGAGCGAGAGAGGGAGAATGAGACAGCAGAAGTAATGTAACACCTCCAGAATGTGGCAGTGCACCAGACGAGCACATCAGCAGCAGACGTGGGAGGGAGGGAAAATCGTCATCTCATCACTTTATTACCACGAAGGCCACGTTTGGCCTGTGTGTGTGCCGGTGTGTGTGTGTGTGTGGTGTGTGTGTGTGTGTGTGTGTGTGTGTGTGTGTGTGTGTGTGTGTGTATGTGTGTGTGGCGTGCGTGCAAGCCAAGCCAAAACCACGAATGAGCTCAACTCTCTCTCTCTCACTCAGAGAACCAGAGAAGACTCCAGAACAAGGCAGGCCCCTGTCTGTGGGACTGTCCATCCTGGCTCTACGGAGCCCGCACTCCCGATCCGGGGCCGGGTCCAAGGTACTCATAAATCATGTCACGGCGGCCCGTATACGCCATCGATCGCAGGCCGGCCCGCGCTTACGGGGCCGTCTGGAAACTCAATCATCACGTAGGGACTTGTGGCCTTTTAGTGAGATTGCAGTGGTATGGATTTAGCTCAGGACCTAATAACATTATTCGTCCACACAATGCCAGCCGATAGAGGGTTCTGACCCAAATACGTGACAAAGAAAAACTCTCTCTCTACCTCTCTCTCTACCTCTTTCTATCTCTCTCTCTGTCTCTTTCTACCTCTCTCTCTGTCTCGCTCTACCTTTCTCTACCTCTCTCTATACCTTCTCTCTCTCACACCACACAGCACACACACACACATGTCCCTGATAAGCGGGTAGCTTGCATATATACGCCAGAGGCTGCTTGTCAGAGGGAGTTTTTTGGGTTTTTTTCCCTTCGCACCGAGCCTGACGTCTAACAATGAGCAGGAACAGTTGTGTGTTTGCTCTGCCTCCATCGGGCCAGTGTGTTGGTGTGGTGTGTGTGGCCAGTGTGTGTGTGTGGTGTGTGTGTGTGTGTGTGTGTGTGTGCGTGTGTGTGTGTGTGTGTGTGTGTGTGTGCAGTGTGTGTGTGTGTGAGAGAGAGAGCGTGTGTTTGCTCAGAAAATGGGTGCATTGTTAACGGGGGCCAATATACGTGTGATATTACAGCCGTCTGTGCCTCAAGGACAATAAGTGATAAGACCAGAGACCGGGACATCAAGTGGCCTGCACTGACTCTGCTGCTGCTGCATATCTGTATTTAAAAAAAAAAACATTGGAGAAGGCGAAGGTTGTCTGTGTGTCGCACTTCCATTCTTCAAGGTCTTGCAATCAGAGCAAGCAACACAACACGACATGGCACCGACACTATAATGGTATCCCAGCTAGCCCCACAGACTGGGTGCATTTTTTTCCAGATGATTAGCCCACTGACTACACTACAGTACAGTACAGTGCAACACAGCTAGTCAGTCTGTGACTGAGTGAGTGAGACACATTGCAGATTTAAACAAAAGGGTTAACGTCAGTATTGTCTTGTATACTTGCTGGCTGCACATGATGGATGTCCTTGTAGGAGCAGAACATGACTTCGTGGTGTACTCCACTGCTATACTCATGCTATACTCATGCTATACTCATGTCATGTGCTTTGGGGCCGTGCAGAAGTCTCTATAGTTGGAGCTCTGTACCGCGTGCTGTATGTATGCTGTAGTAGCCCTTGTGGCCTCAGACACACACACACACACACTCACACACACACACACACACTGTACTATACACACCCCAGACACACACAGACACACACACACGACACACACACACACACACACACACACACACACACACACACACACACACACACACACACAGACACACACACACACACACACACAACCACACACACACACACACACACACACACACACACACACACACACACACTATAAGCAGGCAACTTAACTGCCCCACCACAGGTTGAATAATGACTAACTAACTGGGGCAAGGCGTCCTGGACGCTTGTAAAAAACAACAACAACAACAACACAAGAACAAAACAACCAAGAAATATTCATACTGAGCATTAAAAAAGATTAAAATGGAGTCATTCCATGTGCATAAGGACAGATATAGAAATCAGACCCCTGAGCATTGCCAACGCATTCACAAAACACACATAGATAATAAGATGATAGAAAAATAAACATGATGGATAATAAACATGATGGATGATAAACATGATAGATAGTAAAGGGTTGTAACATTCTTGTTTGGACACATAGCAATAAAACATAGGCGCACAAAATATAAGCAGCATATATATTTATTTATACATACCTCAATATAGCTCGCCAATCCTGGGACTACGATGCCTAGAATAAGGACACATATCGCCGGGACTGAACCCATCTTAAATAAAATAACTTGTATCTCTCCCGTTCAATACAATAACTTGTATCCCCCCCTGCGGACTGTAGTCTGTCCACGTCCACGTCCACGTCCACACTGGAGACCAGAGACATCCACCAGTGTGTGTGTGTGTGTGCTGTGTGTGTGTGTGTGTGTGTGTGTGTGTGTGTGTGTGTGTGTGTGTGTGCGCGCGCACACACACACACACTTATGGGTTTATGGGTTACTCATAAATTCATGTTCACCGGAGCGGTGTCTATGTGTGGTCAGGTGCGTGTGTTGCCAGGTGTGTGTGTGTGTGTGTGTGTGTGTGTGTGTGTGTCTGTATGTGTGTGTGTGCGTGCGTGCGTGCGTGAAAGCCAAGCCAAAACCACGACCATGAGCTCAACTCTCTCTCTCTCTCTCTCTCTCTCTCAGAGAACCAGAGAAGACTCCAGAACAAAGGCAGGCCCCTGTCTGTGGGGACTGTCCATCCTGGCTCTACGGAGCCCGCACTCCCGATCCGGGGCTGGGTCCAAGGTACTCATAAATCATGTCACGGCGGCCCGTATACGCCATCGATCGGCAGGCCGGCCCGCGCTTACGGGGCCGTCTGGAAACTCAATCATCACGTAGGGACTGTGGCCTTTTAGTGAGATTGCAGTGGTATGGATTTAGCTCAGGACCTAATAACATTATTCGTCCACACAATGCCAGCCGATAGAGGTTCTGACCCAAATACGTGACAAAGAAAAACTCTCTCTCTACCTCTTTCTATCTCTCTCTCTGTCTCTTTCTACCTCTCTCTCTGTCTCGCTCTACCTTTCTCTACCTCTCTCTATACCTTCTCTCTCTCACACACACACACACATGTCCCTGATAAGCGGGTAGCTTGCATATATACGCCAGAGGCTGCTTGTCAGAGGAGTTTTGTTTTTTTTCCCTTCGCACCGAGCCTGACGTCTAACAATGAGCAGGAACAGTTGTGTGTTTGCTCTGCCTCCATCTGGGCCAGTGTGTGTGTGTGTGTGGCCAGTGTGTGTGTGTGTGTGTGTGTGTGTGTGTGTGTGTGTGTGTGTGTGAGAGAGAGAGCGTGTGTTTGCTCAGAAAATGGGTGCATTGTTAACGGGGGCCAATATACGTGTGATATTACAGCCGTCTGTGCCTCAAGGACAATAAGTGATAAGACCAGAGACCGGGACATCAAGTGGCCTGCACTGACTCTGCTGCTGCTGCATATCTGTATTTAAAAAAAAAAACATTGGAGAAGGCGAAGGTTGTCTGTGTGTCGCACTTCCATTCTTCAAGGTCTTGCAATCAGAGCAAGCAACACAACACGACATGGCACCGACACTATAATGGTATCCCAGCTAGCCCCACAGACTGGGTGCATTTTTTTCCAGATGATTAGCCCACTGACTACACTACAGTACAGTACAGTGCAACACAGCTAGTCAGTCTGTGACTGAGTGAGTGAGACACATTGCAGATTTAAACAAAAGGGTTAACGTCAGTATTGTCTTGTATACTTGCTGGCTGCACATGATGGATGTCCTTGTAGGAGCAGAACATGACTTCGTGGTGTACTCCACTGCTATACTCATGCTATACTCATGCTATACTCATGTCATGTGCTTTGGGGCCGTGCAGAAGTCTCTATAGTTGGAGCTCTGTACCGCGTGCTGTATGTATGCTGTAGTAGCCCTTGTGGCCTCAGACACACACACACACACACACACACTGTACTGTACACCGACCCCAGACACACACACACACACTGTACTGTACACCGACCCCAGACACACACACACACACACAGACACACACACACACACACAACACAGACACACACACACACACACACACACACACACACACACACACACACTATAAGCAGGCAACTTAACTGCCCCACCACAGGTTGAATAATGACTAACTAACTGGGGCAAGGCGTCCTGGACGCTTGTAAAAACAACAACAACAACACAAGAACAAAACAACCAAGAAATATTCATACTGAGCATTAAAAAGATTAAAATGGAGTCATTCCATGTGCATAAGGACAGATATAGAAATCAGACCCCTGAAGCATTGCAACGCATTCACAAAAACACACATAGATAATAAAGATGATAGAAAATAAACATGATGGATAATAAACATGATGGATGATAAACATGATAGATAGTAAAGGGTTGTAACATTCTTGTTTGGACACATAGCAATAAAACATAGGCGCACAAAATATAAGCAGCATATATATTTATTATACATACCTCAATATAGCTCGCCAATCCCTGGGACTACGATGCCTAGAATAAGGACAACATATCGCCGGGACTGAACCCATCTTAAATAAAATAACTTGTATCTCTCCCGTTCAATACAATAACTTGTATCCCCCCCCTGCGGACTGTAAGTCCTGTCCACGTCCACGTCCACGTCCACACTGGAGACCAGAGACATCCACCAGTGGTGATCTAGTCTGGGAAGTCTGTACCGAGTGTTTTAAAAGCCACAGAGCGACGGGATTATAGTGGGTGTGTGTGTGTGTGTGTGTGTGTGTCGGACACGCGCGTCTATAGCACAGATTTTCTCTGGCGCATCCAACTGCGCCCCCTGGCGACCAGATACAATACTGCTGGCTCTACGTCACCGGATATGACATCGTTCAGACGTATGAGACACAAATAGATTAATAAATAAAGGATAATCTATTATATTATAATTTTTGCAATACTCTATCATGTCTATAAATTATGATCTATAACACTACCTCTCATGTGCAATATTCTTAATGTCATGTCCAATAATATTACATTTCAATTATGCCAAATTGTTTTCGCCGTCGGAATACCTTATCTTGCCAACATATTTGTATATTTTAACTGCAAATTTGTAAATCTGTTAGTTTATTTTTAATTGTTGTTTTCCATAGTTTTATTGTACTGTATTGCTATGTAACCTGGCACAAGAATTTCCTTCATGATTAATAAAGTTCTATTCTACTTGCAATACTTTCTCTTACCATTATCTCACTAATTAGCACCTTTTTTATACCACCTTTTGTATTTTACACATAAGATCACATCATAGAATCTGTTATGCTGTTGACTGGTTTTTGAGATGATATTTGTTAATGATGGGCTTGACTTGAATTCCTTTAACAAAGACACCCTTAATTGTTAGAATAGCAATAATAGAGTAATAATAGGCTAACATGTTCATTACTCTCCCTCTGGTTTATAAGTTATAACTGATGCTTTAATAGTCCACAGTACCCAAACCAGCTGTTTATTTAGGCCCAAATGCAACGTATTTAAATGTGACACTTAAATGGGGCTTATCTCCCAAGCCTCAAACAGACCACCTGGACTTATTTTGTTGTTTTGGCTGTAAAAGTGTCAGAAAATGGATTGAGTAAGTGCTTTTGCCCCTTTTTTCAGGATTACTTCAGCTTTCAATATCTGGCAGTTATTTAGCATTACTGTGTTGTGTGTAAAAACAGTGTAATAACAGAAACACGAAATCGGATTTGAACAGGTTTTTAGTGAACACTTTGAATGTACATAAACAAACTATTTAACATATTCAATCACAACAAATACATCACTCCAGAAAAGATTGCAAGCCTTGGGCATTTAGTTTCCATTCTCCTCTTTTTTCTAATGTCTAATGTGTTTTTGGGCCTTGGTGGAACTCTCTGAAGCAGTTTCTGTCTACCTGCAGACACAGGGCCACATTACACTTCTCACACTGCCATGGAGTGCTCCTTTTGCACTGAATGCACTTTCGCCGCCCCACGCTGGCATTTTTTCCCATTTCCTGGCCTGTGCGTGAGGGGACAGCAAAGTGATGATGACTGGAGGGCTGAGGCCCGCCATTCAACGGAACGCCTAGCAGCTGTGCACAGAGCTTTTCTTGGAAAATCTGGCGGGTCATGGGCTTCTGCTGCCGGCTGTGACATAATTCTTTGTGAATTATAAAACTGTTGGTTACCGCAATGTCCACAAGGTGCTGGAAAACCGTCATGTACCATCTTCTAGTCTTCCGGTGGACTGAATTGGTGGCCAGCATCTGGTCAGAGGTGTCCACTCCTCCCATATACTTATTATACTCCCCCACAGCTGTGGGTCTGGGGATAGGGAGCTTCTGATAGCCATCAGTCGTCTTATGCCAGCGCAACACTGTCTCCCCATTGTACACAGGGTGGATGTTGGTGCAAAGAGAGACTTCTCTTGTGTCCATCCACTTCACAAATAACAGGTCACAGTCCCTGATCCAGCGAATTGTACCTCTTGGTGACATTTTATCCAGAGCGTTTTCCTGCGTGGTTGGACAACCAACTCTACCCTGCCTGTATGTTCCACAAGCACCAAATCCCTGCTGGCCCAAGTGTATGAAGAGGGAAGGGCTTGTGTAGTAGTTGTCACAGTAGACAATGTAGCCAGACCCCAGGTAGTCTTTGTTGATGAGCGATGCCACCACATCATAGGGGAGCCCCTTCCCTGATGAAAACACTGACTTGCCCGTGTACAGCTTGTAATCAATGGTGTAGCCGTTGACATCAGTGAGTACAAACAATTTCAGCCCCCACTTGGTGGGCTTGGCCTTCGTGTACTGTTTGAAAGCCACTCGGCCCTTGGTAGCAACCATCCTCTCATCCACTGATATGTTCTGCTTTGGATGGTAAAGGCTCATGCAGCGGGTCCTCACCATGTCCAGGAGCGGTTTGACCCAGTGGAGACAGTCATAGGCCTCTGTGCCCTTTTTTTGGAAATTGACTGCATCTTCTAATGGATCACTCATGTGCAAGTTGCTCTTAATTGCCAGGAACCGGTCTCTGGACATAACAGTGGCAGGAAACTGCACACTAAAAATATTTCTCTTCCTCCAGAAGTCGGTCATCTTCGGAAATTTACACACTGTCATGTACAGCAACATCCCCAAGTACTTTTCCAATTCTTGTGGTGTAATTTCTTTCCAGATAAATCTCTTCCCTCTTGCATGATTTCTTGCTGCATTTTTGTTGGTGTTTTCACACAAGATCTTCATGACTTCCGAATCAAAAAAATAAGAAAAAATGTCACCTGGTGATGGATTACCAACATTGAGAGGGGATTGAACACCAGGGCTTCTTCTTGGGGTAAACCTGGGAAGATTAGGCTCTATATCAGGGTCTTCCACCGTTTTCCAAGCACCATGCGGTGACCGGCTTCGGGCATCGCCGGCACCTCCGTGGCTCCGACCGGGAACGTGACTGCGACCGGGACGGCTCTCTGGTGGCATCCTAAAAGTAATAGAGACATAACATAAGGTCAGATAGAACTTTATTCATCCCAAAGGAAATTCTTGTGTTGCTCAAACAAGTTTCAACAGCATAAGAAGAAAAATAAAAACAATAAGTATAACACCAGTGCCTAGTAAAATCACAATAAAAGTAAGATACATTTAGTAAAAATAAGTGCTGGTTCAGCAGGCAGCGTGTAAACACTGTTGTTTACAAGCCACACACACAACCCCCCCCCCCCAGAGTCTGTACCGCCACCATTTTATCCATTGAGAAGTAACTTACACATTATATAGAACAATAATATTGCAATGAAGTTGAAGTGAAGTCAATATCCAAGTAAAGTACATTGTACAATGTGTACTACTTACTGTGGTTCAGTAGAACTCTCTCCTTCGTCGTCGTCGTCGTAGCTGTCGGGCAGACTTTTTTTCCTGTGAGATCTTCTCAACATTGCGACAAACACCGCGGAAAACACAGACACCGCTGAAAACACGCCAAACACCGCGGAAAACACAAAGACACCGCTGAAAACACGCCAAACACCGCGGAAAACACGCCAAACCCGCTAGAACGCTCTCAATCTCTTTCTACTTCTCCACTCCTCGTTTCAACTCTTTCGCGCCACGCGCGTTTACCGTAATAAGTACTGTAGCGGCCAGGGGAGGGGCGCGGCCATGTGACGTAGGGGGCCCGAGGGATTATGGGAAATGGCATGTCTGTCACGGGGGTATAAAAGGGGATGATGCCCAGCGGTCGGGTTGTTCTTGTGCAGAATAAAAGGTTGACTCTGGGTGGTGCGGTGGAGACACAGAGCAACACTACCACTATACTACGCGTCCGACTCTTCTCTATGGTTGGAGTTACGGTAGTCTGAAAAAGGCTTGTAAAATGGGGTCGCCGACGACCCCTTCGGATTTAAAGATGAAACAGTTAAATACAACTGAATCTTACTGTCTCGTGCGAGGTGTATTAAATACTTCGTCTATCTTTCTACTAAATGTGTACTAATGTGTACTTTTATTAGATTTAGCAATAATGCAATTTACCTAAAATGTCAAGTCACGCACGAGTGCCAATAATGACTTACTATCATATTGTTTACCACGTAATTATGAAGGAAATATTTATGAGATATGTAAGTGTGAATCATATCAGTCGTATCCCATGTGTGAATATTTTTTTGGGATCTAAAAACAAAGAAAACAAGACTAAAAGTTAGTTTTATTTTCAGACAAATTGTGCTTCGAAATCATGACCGCTTGTATCTGAAGTTTTATTCTGTGACTTAAATTGCACTTTGGTGACGCGGGTTAATGAATGAATTCAATTGGACGGCTGTGGTTGTTATTTTTCTCATTGGTGGAAAGAAATGTCAAACATTTCGTGTTTCGAGATAAATGAATAAAAAATACCCCGTACTACGGTGTCATGTATTACTCTGAAGTGTCTCACAGTGGCGAGTAAATGACTAAGTTATAGTCCGTACGGCTTAATTAGAAGGGGAGTAGTCACTTAAATCCACCAATCGGCAGGCGTACTCGGGCGGGTTGCTGGGCAGATTATGTTAATGAGCGCACTGCGGCCGCCTCTGCAGCAGCTACCATTCTGAGGTAAGAACCACTTCTTCGTTTTTCACCAAACGCCAAAGAACGAGCGACGACTCCGCGCTCGGGCTCACGGCGAAATTTCCCATCGCGCCATTTTGTGCCCGCGAACGAAATATTCCCGGCGGCTCGCAGAACGTGTGGCGGGAGAAGAAATAAATATCGAGTCGGCCGTGTCGTCGTTGTTGTTGTTGTCGTCCACCCAAAATGGCGGCGGCGGCGGCGCGGTTCTTCTGACTTCCTCTCCCCCGCGGCAGACGGGCGAGGCCGGGCTCAACCAGCACGGCGCCGCCGCGGGTGGGTCTCCCCTCAACGCGTCTCGGCCGAGGCCCCTTTTTGGCGTAAATTGCCCAAGCGCCCCCACGCCGCTCGCCACAAAAGTCACATTTATAAGAACCCCGCCAAGATGAGCCGCCCGCCGGAGCACGTAGGGCTGAAACGCCGGTGTCGCGGAGCCGCCGAGTGCCCCCGCGTTTGTGCGGCGCCGGTTTCGGTGGTACGGTCCGGGTTTGGGAGCGCGAAACTGCGGGCTTCACACAGGGGGTGCGTTTTTGACCCGTCTGGGAAAAGGGTCGTTTTGCCATTTATCCTCAGCACCATCATCCCACTTCCAGAAGGTCTTGGGCCCCTGCCCGGGTTGTCCCAGCGCTGTCCCTGTCTCTTTATTGATCAACATGTATATACATCAACATGTCAAGCACGGCATTGATGAGCCTCCCTGCCCTGTCAATCAATCAATCAATCGATGTTCCACTGTGCTGTCCAGGTGGCGACACAACACATACCTGGCTTCTCATGGATAAATAAACGTGTTGCACACATGCAGGTCTACATATAAGTGCATGTGTGACATGTACAGTATAGTCCATTCCCAACTATCACACACAAGCATATTTCCTTCTGTCTTGTGATGAGCATCACGATCTGTTACCATGAAGCGGTCTCACCTGTCTACCTGTCCACCTGCCTCCTCCCTCTCCCCCTCCAGGTGTGTGGCTGGACAGGTGAGGAGGGGGGCCAGGTAGCGAGCCACCACGCTGCCATGGAAACCAAGCCGGAACCCTCAGCCGTGTGGAGCCAGGCGGGAGACGGTGACCCCGGGAACGCCACGCAGGTGGGTCTCTGTGGGCGATGTATGAGAAAACAAGGCCAAGTACAAGTCAGCAAACTGTATGTGTGTGTGTGTGTGTGTGTCTGTCTTTATACTTTATCTTCTTTTACTTTTTATCTCCTGCTAAGAGTTCTTGGCTCTGGTGTTTCCTCAATACAGATTTATGATCTGTTCTGTATTGAGTGTTGGGCGTTTCCTCAGTTCCTGTTTTTATTTTTATTGTTATTTTTTTATTAATTATAAGGCCTTTTCTTGGTCTGTGTGGGGATGGGGGAGGGGTGTGTGTATGGGGGACAATGTTTTTATTGTGTGAAGCACTTTGTGTTTTGTATGAAAAGTCCTAATCCAAATAAAGTCTGATTGCCTTGCTTGATATTGTGTGTGTGTGTGTGTGTGTGTGTGTGTGTGGCGCCCCCTGATGGCCAGGTGCACTTCGAGGGCGGGGCGGTGGCTCAGATCGTGTACAGCGGGGGGGAGCAGCAGGAGCAGGGTCAGCAGCCGGTGGTGTACACCGCAGACGGAGGCTCCTACACCTCCGTGGAGTCTGCAGAACACACGCTGGTCTACATCCACCCTGCAGACGGCTCCCAGGTATATAGAGATAGACGTAGACGCACACACATCCACACACATTCCAGGTACAGTAATATTTACACACACACACACACACACACACGCACACAAACAACATGCAAATATTACACTTTTACTTCTATTGCTACTCTTACTTGTCACTTTTTACTTTTTTACTGTACTTATTAGGTCCTATCTTGTTAATTGTTTAGAGTTCTTTAAGAATTTATGTTTAGAAGATTACTGCATCTTGAATCTTGAACACATACACACACACTCGGCTTGTATGTATATTTGATATAGTTGGTTGTTATCATCACAACCATTTTTTTTTATGTTGACTCGGTCCATAAAATGTGGAAATGAGCTACAGAGATACAGAGTATTATCCTGAGAACAGAATCACACCTCCATTTAAAACGCTTCTACCCATTTCTTCTAAGTTTACAGATCAAGTAGCCTACATCCAGCAGGACGGAACCACTCAACAGGTAGGTGCACCGTGCACGGAACCTACCATGCCACTGTCCTAGAGGCCGCTAATTCAGCCTTAAAGTACCAAGCTGATGGTCCGGTTGCCCCACCCAGGTCACGGTTCTGCTGCCCAGTGGGCAGAACATGAATGCTGCTAACCTGCACGTCCTCAGCAACGTGGCGGACGACCCACAGGCCCTCCTGGAGCCCGTTTCCCAGGTAATGGAAGACATCTCGGTTCGTCACATGATCGTCATGCACTGACTGCACTTGTCCTCAAGATGGTGTGGACGTGGATTGAGATTGTGAGGCATAGCATCTAAAAGCAATGCTAGGTCAAGGTGCAATACCTCAGCTCCCTACGATGCGATTAAAAAAAATGTAAACACTGCAAGATGCCGTATACGACCATTTGTTGCACTCACTGACTCAATACTCCTCTAGGCAGGCTCACGCTTTGTTTTTGTTAATCAACTTGCACAAACCAGATGAAAACGTAAAAATCCCTTTTTGAACGTCAATCAAAAGTTTAAAGGGGACATATTATGCCACCAGGTGTAACTGTGATTAGCCAGCATACATCTAGGTGGATGTTCCCACTTGTGATGTCACTAGACGGTAGTCACATGGCAATTGTGAAACGGCTTCCAATGGTTAATCACACTCACACCTGGTGGTATAATAGGGGACCTTTAAGTTAAACAAATGGAATGTTCCTCCCCATGTGGAATGTGTCCCAGGAGCAGCTGACCAACTCCCTGTCGGCCATGACGGACATGGTGGAGGCCCCCTCCAGTCCCCTGGGGGCCACAGACTCCACGGAGGACTCGGATGAGGACGAGGACGAGGACGACTCTGACTTGGACGACTGGACGCCCCGCCTGCCCCTCACCTTCACCCCGCACAGCCTGTGTGAGTCACTTCCTGGTGCCTCTGAGCGCGCTCGGTGCACGCAGCAGTGTTTTTTTCCCCCGCCTTTTTCCAAACAGTTAATAATAACTGATAATAGAACGTCTTGCGAAACCTTCACAAGTTTACAATTTTAACCAGAGCTTGAGTCGTTAAAACTTGCCGTTAGAACTTGTGTGGTTATTTGTCAAGTTATTTGTTTTAGAAATATTATCAGAAAAGTATTACCGTTAGAAAGGAATCACATTCCAGCTTTTCCAAATTCCAACATTTACCAGTTACCCTTTTTCAATATTTACAATGTGCTCTGTCACCAAGGCAAACAAGAGACGACGCTTTCACACCAATTCAAATGTTCCCAACAACAACAACAACAACAACAACAACGACAACAACGTTTCATGCTTCTGTCCATGGGTCTCAGGGTGCGAGGAGTGTAACTGCGCCCACCCGTCGGTGTGCCCGAAGCACGGGGCGCTCCACCCGCTGCCCAACCGGCCGGTGCTGTCCCGGGCGCGGGCCAGCCTGCCCCTGCAGCTCTACATGGACCGCTTCCTGGGCGGCGTCTTCTCCAAGCGACGCATCCCCAAGCGCACGCAGTTCGGGCCCCTGGAGGGACCCCTGGTGCCCCAGAGCCAGCTGCAGGACCACTACATTCACCTCAAGGTGGGTTAGACGGGGGGGGGGGAGGAGACAGCCTAGCTTGGATTCTGGTTCAAAACCCCACCCCCCTCTATACGCTGCAAGGGACGTCGTCTTTATCAGTCAATCAACCTCAACCGCATGTTATCTGTACATTGCTTTTCAACCTGCAATACAAAGTTCATGATAGTCCTGATGGCTTCAATAGCTAATACTCTGTCTACCTGTAAGCAAAATGTCTACCCCCCTACCTGCTCCGTAAAGACATGTATCTAACAAAGTAGCTTTGGATGATTAACTAGTGACCAACTAGTACTATAATCATGACGTATTCCACTTCCATACAGTGGATACTAATCCAACCAAACTTTATTCATACAGCGTTTTTCATGCAAGCCTGCAATGTTTTAGGATTCTTATCAATCGCTTAACTCACTGATAATCTTTTTGCTGATAGCTTGGGTTCACCAAGTCTGAGAAAAGATTATTGATCGACACTGTAGGGGCGAGTGCAAAGTACCCATGGTATCGAGAATTACATGTAATCAAAGGATCAATATACCTGCCATCCGTCATGTCGACAGGTAGATTGTAAAAACATTGGGAATTCGAACACGGACGCTTTCAGCTGGAAGTCACTGCTACCACCAAACCTCTCCACCTCGCCTTGCTAGCTCTGTCCTCAACGTTCTGCTGTGTCTTCTGCAGCTCTGCATGCTGGACTCGGACAAGGACGGGGAGAAGCCGGACGCATCGTGGGTGGACCTGTCCGACGAGGACAGCTGCAACTGGATGATGTTCGTCCGGCCCGCCCAGAACCACCTGGAGCAGAACCTGGTGGCCTACCAGTACGGCTCGGAGATCTTCTTCACCACCATTAAGAACGTCCAGCCCAAACAGGAGCTCAAGGTGGGCGGGTGTTGGCGAACCTGGGCGATTTAGTTGGGCCGCTAGTTGGAATTATAATTTAATGCTGACTTGTGTTAACTGAAACCCCGGGGGGGTCTCTGCAGGTGTGGTACGCTGCCTCCTATGCCCAGTTCGTCAACCAGAAGGTCCACAACGTGACGGAGGAGGAGAGGAAAGGTGGGGGTGGCTGAATACTTCATTTATGTATCCATGACGTGTGTCCCATGTCAAGTGTTATTTTTATTGGGTTATTATTTTATTTTTTAAGAAAAGTTATTCCATCCACTCAAACACTCACCCAACTGTTCTTTAATTGTATAATTGTATAATCGTCAACAGACTTCATTTATACAGTAAATAAATCCAGTCGAATACCACCAATACGGACCCAGTACCTACAGTGAAGATGGCAAGTTGTTGTGACCTCACTTCCTGTCATGTGTTGCCCCCCCCCAGTGTTGCGGGAGCAGGAGAAGAACTGGCCGTGCTACGAGTGTAACCGGCGCTTCATCAGCTCGGAGCAGCTGCAGCAGCACCTGAACATGCACGACGAGAAGCTGACCTCCACCACCAGGTAACCTGCGCCTGCACCACCTCCCCCGTCTGCGCCACCTGCCGCGGGGCACTCCCCACCGGTGTGGTCCACAGCGGAGGGAAGCACGGTCTCCTAGCCCGTGAAAGCTCACTGGTCCCACCAGCAAAAACCAACATGAAAATAATTGTGGCCTTAGTGACTGGTGCACCTGTGTTTGTGTGTTGGGGAGAAAAGTGTCGTCGATAAACGTGTGTGTCTTATGTGGAACTGAAGTGGCTCCAATCATGTATAAGCGTGTTATGGTTATAAGACTTATGGCCTCACCTCATCTGACGTTGACATGTCAGTCGGTGCTTGGCCTCAGCTACCCCTGAGGTCTTCATCAGAGTGGAGATGTAATCAGCCTAAACGCCTCCTCTCCTCTCCTCTCCTCGGTTCAGGTCAAGAGGTCGCGGGCGGGGTCGTGGCAGGAGGAGGTTCGCCCCGGGTAGACGACCCCCCGGACGCCCGCCCAAATTCATCCGTCTGGAACTGGACCCGCTGGTAGAGACGTCGGTGAGGGAGGGATAGGGAGAGGGAGAATTATGTCAGAGTTATCTATATATTTACTGTATACATTTTTTTCTCTTCTCCAGGCGGACATGATGGGGTTGAGTGGGAAGTCAATCGCTGGACGACGTGATGGACGTGAGCGAGAGCGGCGGTCAGAACGGCCTCAAGGTGACGCTGGAGACCGAGGTGGAGACGGGCTCCGCCTCCGAGACCACCGTGGACCACCTGGGGCTCTCCGCCGCCGAGGAGGGTCCCGGGGCAGACCCCCCAGCCTGCCCCGCGACCCCCGACCCGGACCCCGACCTCACCTCTGTAGCGGCGGGTGGGAAGGAGGAGGACTCGTCGCAGGGCCAGGGGGTGGGAGCGGTGGGGGGGATGGGGGCGGGGGCTGAGGTGGGGGCGGCGGCCGACCCCCACCTGACCTCCCAGGACATGCGGCGAGCCAAGCGGATACGGGTGAGGCGTTTTTGCAGACACTTTTATCCAAAGTGACTTATGAGAACAATTAAGGCGAATCAATAATAATCTATAATGATACTAATCTTTATTTATAGAGTAATCCACGCTACAAAGTGCTTTACAAGGGCAGCAAAATAGAACGAACGTCATAAAACGTTTTAAAAACACAGTAAAAAATTTGGTGTATAAAACCAATTCAGAAATAAAAGACAAATCACAGAAATGAAATCTGAGGAAACCAGGTTCTCAGATAAAAGTGTGTTTTTAAGAGGAACACACGGAACACACCGAACCACACACACATACACACACACAGAAACTCTGAACTAAAGACAGGGAAATGCACAGCAACTGAAAGCCCCACTGTGATGTACTCCTGTACTGACTGCAGACGTCAGGTCAAAGGTCAAAGTTCAACAACAGGGGTCTTTAGCTGCATGTCCTGTTGTGCTAGCTCAGATGGCGTTCTTTACAACGGTGTGTGTGTGTGTCTCTCTCCCTCACTGGGCGGCTCAAAGATGGACACGCAGGTGGGTTGGAGAGGAGGGACTGGGTCTGTCTGTCTCTGTTGTGTGTCTGTCTCTGTGTGTCTGTCTGTCTCTTTGTGTCTGTCTCTGTCTCTGTGTGTCTGTCTGTCTCTTTGTGTGTGTCTCTGTGTCCCTGTCTCTGTGTGTCTGTCTGTCTGTGTGCCTGTCTCTGTCTGTGTGTCTGTCTCTGTCTATGTGCCTGTCTCTGTCTGTGTGTCTGTCTCTGTCCCTGTCTGTCTGTCTGTGTGCCTGTCTCTGTGTGTTTGTCTCTCTCTGTGTGTCTCCGATGTCTCATCCTATTTGACAGTCTGTGGTTTGAGCCTGCTCATCTTCTGAACGCACCTCATCTTCACACCGTTCCTTTTCCCTCCATTTCTCGCTTTATGACTTTCCTTCCTTCCTTCCTTCCTTCCTTCTCTCTTTTCGATGTTCCCGCCTCCAGAACGCTGCGCTGCAGCACCTCTTCATCCGCAAGAGCTTCCGGCCCTTCAAGTGCACGCACTGTGGCAAGGCGTTCCGCGACAAGGAGCGGCTGGAGCAGCACGTGCGCGCACACCACGGCCGCGACGCCTTCGCCTTCGCCTGCCACCTGTGCGCGCGCAGCTTCGCCACGGACGGGGCTCTGGAGGACCACCTGCTGCTGCTGCACATGGTGAAGCGCTCGTACGCCTGCCTGCTGTGCAGCGACGCCTTCGAGAAGCTGGAGCTGCTGAAGGAGCACGTGGGCGTGCACGCCGGGCCCGACGGCTGCTTCACCTGCCCCTCCTGCTCCAAGAGCTTCAGCGACTTCATCCAGGTAGTCAAATGACGTACGGTTTTATTATTGGAGGCGGAGGCCTGTGACCAAATGGTTTAATCCGACTGATGCTCACCCAGATTCTTCCGGAATGCATCGAAATGCGTCGGAAACCGGCTTCCGACGCATTTCGAAAGCAGCATACAGAGGCCTTTAGATCTGAAGATGTCTGCGACCCCCCCCCAACCTTGTTTGGCGCATTCTACTTCCATTTGCCAGTCATGATACAAATCACAAATCTAGTGAGACCTTTCAAAGGTTTTCTTTAAATTAAAAATGTATCAACTATCGATGACTTCTCTCAATCAGCAATCTCCTCTTCAATTTGATACCGAATGAAAGGTGATAATGCACAAATCTTAAAATCAGACTTTCTACGTTCACGCGAGCCTGAGAATGTTCTGTGGCGAGCACAGCTTTCAAAACGACCACCTTTGGGTGTCTTCAGGGTTAATTTGTCTAACATCGAGCGCTCTTCTCCTCCTCTCTCTCTCTCTCTCTCTCTCTCTCGCTCCGTCACCCGCCGAAGGTGAAGAAACACATCCGCTGCTTCCACTCGGAGAAGAACTTCCAGTGCTCCGACTGCGACAAGGCCTTCTGCAGGCCCGACAAACTGCGCCTGCACATGCTCAGGCACTCGGACCGCAAGGACTTCCTCTGCTCCACCTGCGGAAAGCAGTTCAAGGTGTGGCGATGGGGTTGGACACTGTGTGTGTGTGTGTGTGTGTATATGCAGTGAGTGTGTGTGTGTGTGTGTGTGTGTGTGTGTGTGTGTGTGTGTGTGTGTGTGTGTGTGTGTGTGTGTGTGTGTGTGTGTGTGTTCTGGAGTATTCTGTGTCACTTAATTTATGCCACTTAACGACTTACACACACTTGACACACCCACACACACTTAAGTCCACAGACGCAGGAACAGTGGAGGATATCGATGGCCATAACGTTAAAATGAAAGTGCAGCGTGCCGTCCAGTAGCTAAACTATTTAAAACTGCCGCTGTGGTTTGTTTTCAAGACGTCCGTCTCGCGCAATGATGACCATTCAGCAGTCTGCAGTGTTTCACGTCACGATTTAGTATCACAGCTCAGCTCTCTTGGAACCTTGATGGAGGTGATACCAAAAAAAACATTAGGTACCAGGTACCAGATGGAAAACCAAAAGATGTGAGGCGAGGCAAGCTGAGCAGGTACCATCAGTGGAAAAGGGACATAATATCTTTTTTTATCTATCGTACCTTTAAAAACAAAAAAATCTATCGGATTTTGAGCCTTTCATGGCCATGAATGACTTGAACCTCCTGCCTGCTGGACGCTGTGGTGCTCCTCCTCCTCTTCCTCCTCCTCCTCCTCCCCCCCCCCCCCCCCCTCCAGAGGAAGGACAAGTTGCGGGAGCACATGCAGCGGATGCACAACCCCGACCGCGAGGCCAAGAAGGCGGACCGTGTGCACCGCTCCAAGGCCCTGAAGATGAAGGCGCCCACGACGGACCTGGAGAGCTTCATGTTCAAGTGCCGCGTCTGCATGATGGGCTTCCGCCGCCGGGGGATGCTGGTGAGACTCTGGCTGACATGGTGATGATGATGATGATGATTGATGATTTTACAAAGAGTTTACAAATTTCCGTTTACATTTAGGGCATTTGGCAGACGCTTTTATCCAAAGCGACTTAGAAAGAGTACATTTGTTGAAGGAGACAGCAATACATCACTGTGGTACATAAAGATAAGAATAGAGCTGATTTCAAACATTCATAGTTACAAGGTTAATAGAACGAGTTTCATAATTGCCAAGTTGGGATAAGATCTGCATCTGATTAGGATGCCCCCCGGGCGCCTCCCTTTAGAGGTTTTCCGGGCACGTCCAACTGGGAGGAGACCCCGGGGCAGACCCAGAACCTGCTGGAGGGATTATATATCTCGTCTGGCCTGGGAACGCCTCGGGATCCCCCAGGAGGAACTGGAGAGTGTGGTTGGGTAGAAGGAAGCCTGGGGGGCCCTGCTTAGCCGGCTGCCACCGCGACCCGGCCCCGGATAAGCGGACGAGAATGGAGATGGATGGATGGATGGATGGATAAGAGCTGACATGCCATTCTGAGCACGTTACCAACACCAACAATATACAAATAGGTTCTCATATACAGTTTGGCATGCGTACAGTTTGTGTTGGATGAATAAAGTGGAACACATGAATGCAGTTTGGAGCGTAGATCGAAGAAGCAAGAACATTATGGTTACTGGAGGGCTCTACTCTTTAAACAAGTTGTTTTCATTGTGGATCAAACTTTTAATTTGATAACATTTTTAAATATGATGCCTAACGCACTGATTTTCCAGTGCATCATGGTTAGTTTGAGTTTGCCCTAGTGTGTCGACGCCGGTCATTAAAAGTCTGTCTGCCTGTCTGTCTGTGTGTGTGCACTGGCTGTCTGTCTGTGTGGGTGCTGTCTGTCCGTCTGTCTGTGGGGTGCTGCCTGTCTGTCTGCGGGGTGCTGCCTGTCTGTCTGTCTGCGGGGCGCACCATCAGGTGAACCACCTGTCCAAGCGACACCCGGAGATGCGTATCGACGACGTCCCTGAGCTCACCCTGCCCATCATCAAACCCAACAGGGACTACCTCTGCCAGTACTGTGATAAGGTGACTTACAATAACTACATTTCTCGATTTAGGAATTGGAATTAGGAAGAGGGCATATTTATACTTGTTACTATTATTCTATTCTATTATTCTATTGAGTATTCTATAGCTAGTATTTGTATTTCCTTTTCTATTTATATGAGTGAGATACTTCTGTGGATTTTTTTTGTTTCACATGAACATTTTGTTTTAACTATAGCGTTGTAATAAATAAACTAAGCTGGCCTTGTGACAACATGGCCTCCTGTGTCCCTGCAGGTTTATAAGAGCTGTGACTTCATGGTCGTCTCTGTCCCTGCAGGTTTATAAGAGCTGTGACTTCATGGCCGTCTCTGTCCCTGCAGGTTTATAAGAGCTGTGACTTCATGGCCGTCTCTGTCCCTGCAGGTTTATAAGAGCTGTGACTTCATGGCCGTCTCTGTCCCTGCAGGTTTATAAGAGCTGTGACTTCATGGCCGTCTCTGTCCCTGCAGGTTTATAAGAGCTGTGACTTCATGGTCGTCTCTGTCCCTGCAGGTTTATAAGAGCTGTGACTTCATGGTCGTCTCTGTCCCTGCAGGTTTATAAGAGCGCCAGCAAGAGGAAAGCCCACATCCTGAAGAACCACCCGGGCTCGGAGCTTCCCCCCAGCATCAGGAACGCGCGTGCTTCAAGCAATAGTTTGAGCACAGCCAGAGGTTTATTTCACCATCTCGAAGAAAAGCGGCGAGCTGCCACGATGCCAGCAGCTGACTCATTCGGTCGCGACCGGTTCCCCTTGACCTCTGACCTCGCGTGTTCCTGCCACATCAAGGAAGGGAGGGAGGCCTCTCTGGCTTACCTCCGGCTTGTTGCAGACCTTGAGGACGCGCAGGGTGTTCCCGCAGACGTTCTCCAACCGTGGTGTTGCCGAGGACGCAGGCGATGCCCAGGACCCGCACCCCGGGGGCCCCCGGCGCCATCGTGACGGCCTGGGCGTCGTCCACCCCGCGGTCCCCGTCCACCGGGACCTTCCGACTCATCGCCGCCGCCGCTGGACCGGGACCACGATGAGCACAACTGTACGCACAAGGGTACAGAGGAAAGGTAAAGTTGTTCAAGTTGTTGGTGACACCGAAGGACGTGTTGTGATGTTGCACAATAATAACATTTGCTTTATGTTTGAACCTAACCTGTAATAAGATAAGATAGAACTTTATAAATCCCGAAGGAAATTCTTGTGCCAGGTTGCATAGCAATACAGTACAATAAAACAATATGGAAATACACAGAATAATACAAATAAAATAACTAACAGATTTACAAATGTACAGTTAAAATATACTAAATAATCAGAGAGGCTGACTACTAACATTTCCATCCTCATACATAAAGACCTCTATTCTATTCAATTCAATTGTATTTGTATATCCCTTAATCACAAGACGGTCTCAAAGGAGGATCAGCTTGTCTGTTAAAATCGACTACTGGCAGTTGTTGTCTCCTCGAGGGAAATTCAAAGTCGATTCAGTGCATTCATCGGGGGCTGTGAGTTTGTCCTCCCCCCGTCCACCACTCAGCAGTGATTCAGTGTTTCTGTCCCCTGCCAGGCGTGTGACCTCTGTGGCCTCTTCCTGGAGGTCAGGGACCCTCCAGGAGGACCTTCCCTTCAAACGGAGGACACAGCATCCAGGGGAGACCCAGAGAGGGGAGACCCAGAGAGGGGAGACCCAGAGAGGGGACACCCAGAGCGGGGTCACCCAAAGAGGGGAGGCCAGCCTACAGTACAGCCCCTCCCTGGTCGAACCCCTTAGCGGTGCAGGGTCGCAGGCTGAGAGGCTGCTGCCTCCCCCTGTCCAGAAGCAGTCTGGAGTGGCAGCTGCGTGCCAGCGACGTCTCCGAGGACGTGGGGAGGCGATGTGCTCGGATCATTCAGGCAAGTGTGCCCCCTTTTTTACAATCTGTGATGATCGTGATGATTTTTTTAAAATCTTAATTCATTCATTTTCTGTAATGCGGTAAACGCTGTATTATATTTAGTATTATATAACACAATTAAAGGTGCTGTAGGTACTATTTGAGAGTTGTAGATATTATCTCACAGCATATTTTCACTCACTAGCAGCTGTGGTCTTAACCTACAACGCCTATAAAATGGTCTTTACTTGATTAAAATCACTCAAGTACTTTCCACCGCTAGCAAGGTACGAACATATGAGTTGGCCGTTGAGATGGTCACATTAAAACGTCCAAATGAAAGGGATCCTCTGAGACATCGCAAAGCATCACATGACTCGACGGGGACACGACGGGTCCTGAGTCATGTGATCTTTGGTCACGTGACAGGATGCCCAGGCAGAGGTCCAGCGGCTGGGCGATGCCGGGTACGTGTGGCTGGCCGACGTGCGCTCCTTCACCGACCAATGGGGAGGAGCCACCGCCTCCTCCTCCTCTTCTCTGGAGGCTCTGAGGGGTGGGGCCATCTCAGCCTACGACCAGCTGATCGGAGACGTGCGCCGCTGGAGCGACCGGATCCGCCGCGCACCTCCGTCCTTCGCCGCCGCCGCCACTGGTCGGCTGTTCCTCGTCGACGCCAGCGGCCTCCTGGAGAAGCTGGGTATACATGTCCCCCCAAAATGGCAAAAGTGAATGATTACAAGTTACATCTCATCTGTATCTCAGGTGACCAACTGAGTCACCTGGAGGATTCCCAGAATGCACCTGTCCACCTTAATACATTTGCAGGCTCACTTTTTCCAAATGTATATATATATATTTTTTTGTTTTTTATCAAGACCTGTGTATCTCCAACTCTGCGAGCATGGCATTAGCACTGCCAGGGTGAAGGGTTTGATTCCCTGTGTTGCTCATCTGGCAGGGCATGGCAGGAACAGCCCAGTGTAGGTCAACTCCTCACGCTCCCCCCCCCCCCTGTCTCCTCCACCCAGGGGTGAAGCTGGGAGTGATGGAGGAGCAGGTTCTCTCCCAGCTGGTCGAGGAGTGGAGGCAGAACTCGGAGAGTGTGGCGTCCCAGCTGAGGAGCACCCTGTCGGCCTGCGGAGCTTCACTCTATACGCAACCATGGTATACATGTTGTCAACTTTACATTGGAAAGTCCAAGCTTTATTTAAATTCAGTCACCAAACGTAACACACACAGACTCAGATTCATATTCCCAGGAGTCTCGTTGGATGTGAAATGAAACCTGAACAATAATAAGAATCCCAGTTTAATATCGTTTCTATTAAATAAACAACAAAAACTAAACAATCAATGCAGGTGAGATGTAGGTGCTCTATGCCAAGATATTGCCTGTCTTTTTGTTTAAATATGTATTTTTTTGCTACCACTGTATCACTGCTCACTCACCCGTTCCTGGAAGCTAGCCGATATCTGCTTTTGGGGAGTTCCTCATAGCCCTGCAGAGGGCGCTGTCAGATAACGGGGGCCTGTGATAAGGGCCTTTGAGACCGTACCTGTGATTAAGGGCTATGTACAATACACTTGACTTGACTTGACCTGTGGCAGGTGAAGCACGAGAGCAGCTCTCCTGACATGCAGCTACGTCTAGAGTACGTCCGGTCACTCCGGGACGCCATCACCACCCACTGCAGGACGATGGGCGACCAGGAGGTGGCGCTAGAGAAACAGGTCAGGACGTTAGTGCCTTGTGTTCACCAGTCAATGGGTTACATTCCTGTAGAGTGTGTGTGATTGGTGGCTGGTTTGTGCAGCCTCACCTGGCCCTGGCTGATTACTCGGGGACACACCTGTTTTTGACATTACCTGACATTGCCTCATCTAGGCCGACAGGATAAACCAGGATAATTACCATTACTTCCCATTATATGGTCTCTAAACTAAGTGTGGTCTTATGTCTATAGACTAGATTGCGCAGGGGGAACGTACATGCTGTACTAATATTCATGTGTTGGTTGCATTGGGATAATTTAAGTTCTTCATCTTCTGACCCTCTTCCCATATCAATGGGACCACGAACACCAGTGAGATTATGATTAACACACACATGGTGCCACGCAGCCCACAGAGGCCTGGCTGGCAGAACGGATGCCACGGGCATCTTCCTCTTTCTTCCATCGTGGTGGGCAGGCGTTCAGGCAGATCTTCTTATAAGGTGTGTTCTTTGGCCGTCTGTATATGTTTTATGGTCTGATCTGGAGCAGTGTTCGGCGTGCACTCCGTGACCAGTGTGGTCGTATGAGGTGTGTCCTTCAGCTTCTAGGTGTATGTGCGGTTATGTATAGACAATTGTTGTTTCAACACTAAGGATCTGGGCCAAAATCTGAAAGAAATTCGATTGGACTTCTCTCTCCATGTCAGCACCTATTTGTAACAATCACCTTTTCTTGGCTGCTAAACTGGACTCTGGGTTCGTTGCATGGAGCAGAGAGGGTTTAAATAATTTCCGGGATTTATATGTAGAAGGTCAATTTGGGGAGTTTGGTGACTTGTGTGATGTCTATAATCTGTCGCTCAGATAGGTTTAGATATTTCCAGGTTCGACATTTTGTAAAGACTTATTCTCCTGCATTCCCACAATTGCCTCCTCCCTCGGGTATTGAATGTTTTCTTCCCTCCGTGAGTTTGAACAGGGGCCATGTCTCATATCTTTATTCCTTGTGAAGACATAGGATTAGAACAGGGTGGGAGACTGAACTGGGGATTGCTTTTTCTGATGATTGGTGGGAGCAGGCATTAAAAAGAGTTAACTCTTCTTCTTCATGTGCTAGGCTTGGCCTAATTCAGTTTAAGGTTCTTCAGAGTTCATTACAGTAAAGCCAAATTGTCTAAAATCTATCCCAACGTAACTGACAATTGTAATAGATGTTCCCATTCGCCAGGAAACCTGTCCCATTTATTCTGGTGTAGCCCTAAACTGACCGCATATTGGAAATCCTACTTTAGTATCATATCTGAGATCTTGGAAACTACTATCTTACCTTGCCCTCACATTGCTATTTTTGGGACTCCTGAGGAAGATGTAGGTTTAACCAATAAGCAAATTAATGTTATATCTTTCATCTCACTGATTACCCGCAGGACGATACTCTTGCATTGGAAATCTAAGTCCCCACCATTCACTATGTCATGGCTGAGTGATGTCCTATCTTTTGTTAAATTGGAAAAAATCAAGTTTACAATTCGAGGATCTTCTGATAAATCTTTCATACATTGGCAACCATTGATAACATATGTAGATGGTCTACAATCATTGCCCCTTGACTGAGGGATTACATGATGCAGGGCCCTTGTGGGAAGGAATTGAAGGTTTTTGTTTAGTATGGGACTGTGATTTATTTATTTATATTTTTTGGTTAACTTTATTCCTGTGACAGGGCTCTTGTCTCTTCTATCTAGGTAGACCCAGTATTTAAGTATACCGATATGCTGACTGGGGGGGAAATGCATTCAGGTATTGTAGAATGCTGTTCTGAGGAAACAGGGCTAACACTGTGCCAGGCTTTCGCAATATGTCTCTACAGTGCATAACTAGGTTTTTGTTTTGTTTTAGTTTGTCTTTCTGTTTTTCTGTGTAGATGTGTATTTTTGTTTATTTGTATTGTGTATTATTGTCATTATGTTATTATGTGTGGGGGAGTTCTTACAAAAAGAAAAAAGCTTGAGTTTGTATGATGTGGATGTCATTTTGTACGCTGTGTACTCTGGATGAGCAAAATGTATAAAAATAAATAAATAAATAAATAACCCAAAAAACATATACATGAGAACAGAGCTATGCACAACATGACAGCATGCATGGTGAACCGGTCGTCTGCAAGGCATTGTGTTGTGCAGAGGTGAGATTACCTGAGTGTAGGGGTTACCTCCGCTCCGTTGGGGAACACTCCAGCCACAGTAAACACAGGGGGCTGGATGAGTTGACGCAAGGTCTAAACGGGAACAGGAAACAATGTGGGTGTGAGAAACATTTATGTAGTTCACAATGTAGTTCTCCCCAAATGCCGCTAAATAAACACATCATAGTCTTAATATTATTATTTTTTGCTGGAGTACGTACAAGATCTCCTCTCTTTCATGACTGCAGGGCCCAGCTTCAGCTTCCTCCCTCTGAAACTGAGTTGTTGCTATAGTGGGAAGTTTACAAAAAGGGATGGATGGGCACATCCAAAAAAGAAAAAATATAACAGTACTTGCCATATAGAATAATCCCCCTTACCTCAACAATTGTCTGTATGTCTACGTCTTCCCTGAAGTAGACAAAGCCATACCTTAAAAAACAAAAACCTAAAATCACTTCAGATAAATTATATATATAAACTAATGCAAGAGATTAAACTCAAATGGCATGTGATACATAACACCGAAACTAAAAAAGCTTAAATTGTATCATCTAGTTGTATGTGGTCTTTCCTTGATGCAAGATATTGCTGCTTATCGCTATACTTGCAACCAATCTAATGCTCAGTTCTAATCAACTGTTAAAACAAAAAGGTACATACTTAGTTAACAATAACACCACCCTTAACTTAGCCTACCGTTTGGAGATGCCTGCTCGATGTTCGATTAATCTGACCTCCTGTACCTCACCGAACCTGGCAAATAAATCGCGGACCTCATCCGCATCCACCTGCAGACATCACAAGTCAAAATTAGAATCAGGATTTTTGCATGCAAACATATGTAATATTTTTTGTAAATCCCACCTTCGAGGGAATCCCCCCGACGAACAGTGTGTTTGGTGTCAACGTCCCCCTGGGGAGGACGTAGCCATTGGACAGCTTCAAAGAAGGCGATGACGGTGTCTCGAAATCCTGAAGAAAAACGGCGTGATGACGTCATCGCGTTTTCGAACCCGAACCACCACGTGACACCGAACGTTTCGGCCTACTTTACTTCAGCGACGAACACGCATCACGCAAATAAAGTGACAGCACCACACGCTTCAAATTTACTTTGACGATAATACACATCGGTCCATATGTAGAGATGTTAATAACGCGAAACAGCCACACAATAAACGAAACTTTTAGAACCAACTAATTCCCAATGTGCGTTCAATGATTTCTTATTCGCGTTTATTCGGATTAATGGACACCACCCCCCCCACCCCCACCCCGCCACCAGCCCAAACGTAGCGATCGGCGAAAACTCTGCGAAACACGGCCATTTTCTACCCTATAAAACGATTTGCACGCTTGATTTGGTTGTCATCCAGGGCTGGTTATGTTCATAATACATTTGATAAAGGAACCCGCAAATGGAAGAAGTCGTGCGCGAAGTTCAGGGTTACGTTAGCGCCGACGTGCTAAGTTCGTGCATGCGCCGTCTAAAAGCGCTCATTTTAGGACATCCATGGTCGTAACAACAACAAATCAAGCCAAGTGAAAAACTAAAATATGATAAACTCCCAACTTACCATATTTAAAATGTACAATATTAATATTAATCTTAATGTGACACGGCACTGTATACAAATCATGCTTCTTTTTGTAGCCTTTGTATTGTGTTTCATTTGTCATTGAAACTATTTAGCATTTTTGCAAATCGCGGGCCCGATGTGGCCCGCGTGCCGGATGTGGCCCGCGTGCCGTACAATGACCAGGTCTGACTTAGATCAACCATTGAGCTCTAGGGAAATTACAACAGCTATTCAACAAATGCAGTGTGGGAAATCTCCAGGGCCTGATGGGTACCGGTAGAATTTTTCAAGAAATTCTTGAGCCTATTGGTCCCTTTGTTTATTTGTGGGTGCTACGCCTGTGACCAATGCATCATACGGAATACTCAAGCCGTGATGAGGTGAAAAAACGGTAGAATAAGATATGACCTGATACTGTCTGACTCTCCTGTCGAGGAGTGCTCTTACCACTCAATAGAGAGTCTGTGGTTAAACTGTACTTGTGAGCAACGAGTAAGCAGACACCACATTACGGATATAGGTAATCACAACACTGGTGCGCCACAAGCAAGAACACAAACACCCGGAATGCGTATGTCGGAACGCGTCGCCCGTAGCAGAGCGACGCATACACCTCTGAGCACCCATCATCCCAGACATGAGCACACTCTAGACAGGGGAGACCAACTCGAGCCTTATGTCCGCCAGGTTCACCTGTATCCGATCAAGTGCCCAACTTGTATCCAATATCACCGTATGCATTTTCTTGATTCTTGTGTCAGCACTGATATTGAGGTATTTGATTAAAGGAACAGCAATGAGTGCCTATATAATAAGGAGGATTAATGCCTTAATAAATATTTTTTACATATTACTATCGTCTCATTATATCTATTACTTGTGCTTATTAGATGTATTCGTTATCAGGAATTGGAATTAGGAAGAGGGCATATTTATACTTGTTACTATTATTCTATTCTATTATTCTATTGTGTATTCTATAGCTAGTATTTGTATTTCCTTTTTCTATTTATATGAGTGAGATACTTCTGTGGATTTTTTTTGTTTCACATGAACATTTTGTTTTAACTATAGCGTTGTAATAAATAAACTAAGCTGGCCTTGTGACAAACATGGCCTCCCTGTGTCCCTGCAGGTTTATAAGGAGCTGTGACTTCAGGCCGTCTCTGTCCCTGCAGGTTTCATAAGAGCTGCTGACTTCATGGCCGTCTCTGTCCCTGCCAGGTTTATAAGAGCTGTGACTTCATGGCCGTTCTCTGTCCGCTGAGGTTTATAGAGCTGTGACTTTCATGGCCGCTCTGTCCCTGCAGGTTATAAGAGCTGTGGGACTTCATGGCCGTCCCTCTTGTCCCTGCAGGTTTATAAGAAGCTGTGACTTCATGGCCGTCTCTGTCCCTGGCAGGTTTTATACAGAGCTGTTGACTTCATTTGGTCGGTCTCTTGTCCCTGCCAGGTTTTATAGGAGCGCCAGCAAAGAGGAAAAGCCCACTCTGAAGAACCACCCGGGCTCGCTGAGGCTTCCCCCAGCATCAGGAAGCTGCGGCCGGCCGCGCCCGGGGAGCCGGACCCCATGCTGAGCACCCACACCCAGCTGACGGGCACCATCGCCTCGGCACCCGTCTGCTGCCCACACTGCGCCAAGCAATACAGCAGCAAGGTGCTAGCATTAAGACTCTACGGCTGAACCAGGCGGAAACGCTGGTTTTTAATCCGGTTTGAACCAGGCAGTCTGTGTGCCTGGGCTTGGCAACCAGTAAACACTAGAATAATAGTGTACAGAAGTCACCAAATAATACATATTACATACATACATATCCATAATACAAATGTCGAGTAGTTTTTCGTCACACATCGTCGTAATGCTCTCTTTTTATTGATTTGTCCTTCTAGATATTTTGAAAATGTGATATTTGCCGACGTATGGAAAGGACTAGGCATGGCTTTATGTTAAAACAGTGCTATATGGATAAAAGCACTTTGCCTTAAAGAGGACATACCATACCACCAGGTGTGAGAGTGATTCGCCATCGCAAGCCGTCTCACAATTGCCATGTGACTACCGTCTAGACGGTAGTCACATGGCAACAAGTGAGAATGTCCACCTAGATGTATGATTACTAGATTAGTCTACCAGCCTACCTAGTGGACTGTACCGACAGGTAAACTGATCTAGTCAGCATACATCTAGGTGGACATTCCCACTTGTGATGTCACTAGACGGTAGTCACATGGTCAATTGTGAGACGGCTTGCAATGGCGAATCACACTCACACCTGGTGGCATAATATGTCCCCTTTAACAATACAACAATAATCCTATCTTGTCTTGGTTAAAAAAACAAACTAAAAACACTGTGTGTGTGTGTGTGTGTGTGTGTGTGTGTGTGGTGTGTGTGCGTGCACGTGTGCTGCTCTCAGACCAAGATGGTTCAGCACATCAGGAAGAAGCACGCAGAGTTCGGCCAGCTGACGGTCCAGACGCCGCTGACCGCCGCCGCCGTCATCAGCAGCTCCCCCGCCGTCCTCAGCACCGCCGACGGCACCGCCGCCGCCTCGGAGGCCGTCGCGGTGAGCTAACTATCCGGCCGCTAAGTCTGACGCCACGCGTGACGGACAATTAATCTTCGGGTCCAAATGCCAAACCTTCAGGTCCCAAAGCAAAACACAATGGGCGGAGCCTGTAAACGTTTTAACCATCACTTCCTCCTTTAGTGAGGCACCATTGAGGGATAAACATAAAAAATGTTAAAGGTACTATAAGTAAGAATCTGTGCATTCTGAGCTCCTTGGCTTCAGACAATAACAATCAGAAACTAATGTTAGTTCTAATCATCATTAAACCTTGTACACATCTAAAAAAAGCTATGAAATATATATATGTTTTAATTATCCACGCTTACATGCCTTACACCTCGTTCCTTTTTCCTGCGAAATCCGACCCGACTCAAATATAAGAGAAATCAGCCCAAAAGCTGTTCTACCAACAGAGAGTCGGGGAAGCTCTCATGTTTTAACTTCAACCACAACCTGCTACAACCTGCTAGAACTAACATTAGTTTCTGATAGTTATTGTCTCAACCCACAGAGCTCAGAATGTACTGATTCTTACTTATAGTACCTTTAAAGTGTTTTAATTTGTGAAAAAAAAAAAAAAGGAATTTAATTTATTTTTGGACTCTGGTCAAACACCGAGGGACACAGCGCTGTGGCGTGTTGAGAAGAAGCCGTGGATCGTCATGCTAATGTGTTCGTCAGTGTGTGAGCTAGTTCAGGAGGGCAGAGCATGAGGCTGTGAGGGAAATTAAAGAGGTGGTTGCCGGTTCGGTTCCCACCGCCCGGTGAAAAGTGGTGCCGTGTCTTTGAACGGCTAACGGCTCCCAATCACCCAAAGAAAGATGTCTCTTGTCGGATAAGATTAACTTTTGTCGAAAGATTAAGAAAAGACTATGCCTAAATCCAAAAGTTCGAACACATTAAATTCTAGTAGACCTAGTCCTTTTCCTCAAAAGGATTATCGTACATTACCCTCTCGCAGGGAGGATTCAAGGCCTTTATTGTGAAACTCCCCCTCGACAGACCATGGACCAGCTGACCCCAGACGATGATGCTTATACCTAGTTAATTTAATTAATTAATTGAAGTTATTTGTACCTTAGTTGCCCTCCCGCTCTCGCACGCCAGACTCAAGGCTTTTATTGTGAAACTCCCTCTGGGCACAGACCACGGACCTGCTGACCCAGGCCATGACGGAGCTGTCCCAGACCCTGAACACAGACTACCGCACGTCGCCGGGGGACTACCAGAGGATCCAGTACATCCCCGTGGCCCAGGCCGCCGCCGGCTCCCTGGCCCAGCCACAGCACATCCAGCTGCAGGTGGTGCAGGTGGCACCGGTAAGACAAACACGGCGTCGGGCAAGCGTGGGTTTAGAAATGGAAACGACCTTGGTGTCTGCCAAGGGGTCATTCTGGAGAGTGAAACTCTGACTGACATGGCAGGCGAAGAAAAAAGAGGGGGAAAGAATGTTGTGTATATATATATGCATTTTTTATTGTACTGTATTGCTATGCGAACCTGGCACAAGAATTTCCTTCGTGATTAATAAAGTTCTATCTTATCTTATCTTATAATATACATATATATATATATATATATACACACACATGAGAATATGGCACAATATACCGAATAAAGATAGAAAATAAGAAGCATCATCAGAAGCATATGTATCCAGAGTATTTCAATATAGCATCGGGAATATGGCATATGAATCCAGAAGTAGTTGAGTAATTAATAATCTAATGAGTAATCTAAACATTATGAAGTTCATTTTAGCATAAATGCTGAGTCCCTCGATAGAACGAAGCGCCGTTGTGTATTCCTGTAATCTGTTCCTTGACAACACGTTGACGTGTTGAACGTGTGCTTCTGGTACAGGTGTCCTCGCCGCACTCTCAGAACGCCACGGTGGACGTGAGCCAGCTGCACGAGCAGCACGGCTACAGCCAGCATTCCATTCAAGTTCAGCAGATCCAGGTCTCCGAGCCCGCCGGCACTGCCCAAAACACCAGCCAGGTAAGCACTAGCCAGGTGAACACAGCACCCAAAACACACCAGACAGGTAAGCACTAGCCAGGTGAACACAGCACCCAAAACACACCAGACAGGTAAGCACTAGCCAGGTGAACACAGCACCCAAAACACACCAGACAGGTAAGCACTAGCCAGGTGAACACAGCACCCAAAACACACCAGACAGGTAAGCACTAGCCAGGTGAACACAGCACCCAAAACACACCAGACAGGTAAGCACTAGCCAGGTGAACACAGCACCCAAAACACACCAGACAGGTAAGCACTAGCCAGGTGAACACAGGTGGACGTTAGCCAGGTAAATACTAGCCAGGTAAATATTAGCCAGGTAAGCTCCTGCCAAGTGAATGTTAGCCAGGTGAATGTTAGCCTTGTGAACACTAGCCATGTGAATGTTTAGTCAGGTGAATACTCGCCAGGGGAATGCTCACCTGTTCACCTCTCTCCTCTTCGTCAGGTGACAGGCCAGCCTCTAAGCCCCGCCTCCTCCCAGCAGACCGGTCAGGAGATGAGTCCGGGTCAGCTGACCCCGGTCACGCTGACCCAGAGCCCCGTCACACCGCAGCAAGGCACCGTGCAGCACGCATACATCCCCAGCAACTGGAACTACCGTGGTTACCGTGAGTGACATTACCGTGCGTGTGTGTGTGTGTGTGTGTGTGTGTGTGTGTGTGTGTGTGTGTGTGTGTGTGTGTGTGTGTGTGTGTGTGTGTGTGTGTGTGTGTGTTGACGGGCCGTGTTCTGTTGTGTTCCCTTGCAGCCTCTGAGATCCAGATGATGGCTCTTCCTCACACCCAGTATGTCATCGCGGAGGCCAGCGCCCCGACCTCCGCCGCCAACGGCAGCCAGGTTAAAACGGTGTGTGTGTGTGTGTGTGTGTTCCGTCCGTCTGTCTGTCATTGTAATGATTTAATATAGAATTCCGTTTTTTAACTAATATTCCCTCTTGCTCCGGGGTTGTGACCTCTGACCCGTGTGCGCGCGGTGCCTCAGACCCACTACGTGATCTCGGACGGCCAGTCGGAGCTGGAACCCAAACAGGTCTCCCAGGTGTCCCAGACCCCCCCGCCGGGACACATAGACCACGCCCCCGAACAGGAGCAGCAGCAGCAGCAGCAGCAGCAGCAGCAGCCTGCCAATCAGCAGCCCAACACCCAGTACATCATCACCACCACCACCAATGGCGGCGGCGTGACCAGCGAGGTCCACATCGCCAAGCCCTGACCCCTGAACCCTCACCCCTCACCCTGATTGCTGTTTTTCACACAAACCAACCTTTTTTTTGTAAAGCATTGATTTTGTCTTTTGGGGACCTTTTTACTTTGAAAGGCAGTTGATACCTATGAATAAATGAAGGAAATATCTCGTCTCCAACACTACTGAGTACAGGGGAGCGTTGGCACTGCATTACTCACTGTGTTCCCTACATAACCGTGGGGGGGGGGGGGGGTGAATATGTTTTGGAAAATTACATTTGATAATCTTTCCAAAAAATGTGAAAATTATTTTTCTTTGGTCCACTCTCTCAAAGGTCATTTCAAAGATGGTCGCCGTTGTCGAGGCGACGATCGTTCTTGATGGCGTCGACTGTCTTATTGCACAACCAATACGCACACGCAGAACGTTCACGGCGGAAAAAGTGAAACGAATCAAACACTTTGAGTCGTGTTTGTCACAGTCAATACGTCTTGTCTCCAATACGGGTCTCATGTTTAATCGTTATTAGACATTAAAAGATGAACTCTCGTTTCATTACATATTTAATTACTTTCATGAAGTCTAAAACTGTGTGTGTGTGTGTGTGTGTTCAAGAAGTTTATTCGTAACCTACAGGATATGCAGTTAAATGAAAAAAAAGTGCTGATGCTCCGCGGAATGTGCAACAACAAACAACACGAATTGGAGGGATCAGAATCAGAATATTTACAGTAAAAAAAGACCAACAAGAATGAGAAATAAGAAATATATATATATATGCATTGGCAGTATAAAATGGAACAAATATGACAATATAGAATAAAGTGAGTACACACCATGTACAGTCTGTCATGTATGTATCATGTGTCATAAGTTCTGTCAAAAGTTCTGTCGTGAAGCTCTGAGCATACTGTGCACTAACTGCATGTGTGTGGGTGCGTATATATATATATATATTATGATATAATAACCATATATAATATAACCATATAATATATATATGATATAATAACCATATAATATATATGATATATAATGATATATAATATAACCATATAATATATATATGATATAACCATATATAATATAATATATATATAATATGATATAATAACCATGTAATATATATATTATGATTATATATATATATTTGGGAGTGAGTTGCTGCCTCAAGCGAAGGAGTTCAAGTATCTCGGGGTCTTGTTCACGAGTGAGGGCAAAATGGAGCGGGAGATGGACAGACGGATCGGTGCAGCGTCTGCAGTGATGCGGGGCGCTGTACCGGTCCGTTGTGGTGAAGAGGGAGCTGAGCCGGAAGGCGAAGCTTTCGATGAATAATAATATAATATATATAATATGATATAACCATGTAATATATATAATATTATGATATAATAACCATATGTAATATAATAACCATATAATATACAGTGTTGTGAAAAAGTATTTGCCCCCCCAACACATTCTTCACATTTTGTTGTCTCAGATCCTGAATTTGAAATGGATTAAATTAGGACTTTTCCCCACTGATCTTCAAAGTCTTGAGCATCATGTCATCAAAAGAAGAATTCCCCTAAATGTCGTAGTTGTGTCTTGGTGGGCATACTGGGGAGAGGATGTTTCCACCTCCTGGTCGGTGTTTGTCTCCCTGTGTGCTGAGAGTGTCAGGTTCTCGTCCTGTCCTGGCGTTGAGGTCTCCACAGATGATAACGTGGCCGCGAGCCTGGAAATGGTTAGCTTCTTCCTCGAGGGTGGAGAACATGTCGTCCTTAAAATATGGGGATTGGATTGGGGGGATGTAGGTGGCACACAGGAGGATATTTTTCTCGGTTGAGGTAAGTTCCTTATTTATTTCCAGCCAGATGTAAAAAGATCCTGTTTTGATCAGCTTAATGGAGTGGGTTAGTTCTTCCCTGTTTGATCCCTGTTAGCTTGGTGGATGGTACTACGAGTTCTCTGGAGTTCACAGGGCAGCCGGTGGGACCATCTCCTCTGTACCATGTCTCCTGTAGGACAATGATATCTCTCTCTCTCCTCCCCTCTCTCTCTCTCTCTATCTCTCTGTCGCTCTCTCCCTCTCTCTCTCTCAGAGGTGAATCAAAGTCAAGGTGGTTGACCCCAAGATGAGCGGCCATGACACTTTTAAACTCCTTTAAACGTCTGCTCGACATCATGTCCCTAAATACACCACAAATACACCATATAGAGCTGTACTAGATAGATGCTGTCTATATAGTCTATAGAGCTGTACTAGATAGATGCTGTCTATATAGTCTATAGAGCTGTACTAGATAGATGCTGTCTATATAGTCTATAGAGCTGTACTAGATAGATGCTGTCTATATAGTCTAGAGCTGTACTAGATAGATGCTGTCTATATAGTCTATAGAGCTGTACTAGATAGATGCTGTCTATACAGTCTATAGAGCTGTACTAGATAGATGCTGTCTATATAGTCTATAGAGCTGTACTAGATAGATGCTGTCTATATAGCCCACTAGAGAGACCCTAGAGTCTGTAGTCTACACTGAAGAACCGGGAAGAATCATCGGCTGAACACACGACAACATTCAGTTGGGGATCGATTGAGTTGTTTATTACCATGATGCTTTATTCACAATACAACAGAAAAACAGTCAGCTACATGTGCACAATAAACAGACGGATTAAAATAGCAGAATTAGCAGACATTACAAATCATAAGCAGGTGAACACATATCTTTAACACGTGAACATGTTCTGCTGCCGTGTTGTTCCCAACACAACACGAGGAGTCAATATTCTGTTTAACAATCTCTAAAGCTCTCAACACATCAATGTTCTCGACACAACACGACTAAATGTATGTGTACTCATCATGAAACGCATGTACAAGTTACCATGTGCACTCAAACTAAAGTTACAACAGGTATGTCTCAAGTTTACATTGTACTGGTGTGGACACGTACCTCTCTCAGACTAGTAGAGCGCAGACTGAGAAAGGAACACGAAGATGCAGCCTATAGCCACCACCATCCCATAGAGGGCGCAGTTACACAACAAATACATCTCCCAATACCTATAAGCTACCATGACCAACAGAAGATTTTGGTGAAATAAAACTCACATAACCACAAAATATAAAATGAAAGGTGACAAAAATATTTGTCATTCATTAACCTGTTACACGTGTGCACGTGTGTGTGTGCGCGCGCGTGTGTGTGTGTATGTGTACACTATGTGTGTGTGTACACTGTGTGTGTGTATGTGTGCACGCGCGTGTGTATGTGTACACTGTGTGTGTGTGTATGTGTACACTGTGTGTGTGTGTGTGTGCGTGTGTGTGTGTGCGTGTGTGTGTGTGTGTGTGTATATGTGTGTGTGTTTATTGCTACAACCGACACAGAGTCACTGCGCTACCATCACACCCATATACCCTAAACCCAGGGAGGAGGTCCGCCTGGGTGGATGTGAGCTGGAAGGTGTGGATGAGTGTCAGTGTGTCTTCTCTATATGGGGACACTCTGTAGAAGGACAGAGTGCCAGCAGGCCGGTCCACATACACTCCTACTCTGTTGGAGCCGGAGGGGTGGAGACTGATGACTGTTTCACTACCGTTGAACCAGACAGTGTAATGATCATCATCATCATGACAATCAAGACTCCAGGACGTGTTGTTCATACCAAGCACGCTGTCATCACCCAGTCCGCTCCTTGTGATTCCTCTGCATGTCACTCCTATATCAACCCTTCCTTCCCACTCTACCTCCCAGTAACAGCGGCCAGTCAGACTCTGTCTACACAACACCTGGAGGTAGGAGTCAAACCTATCTGGGTGATAAGGATACGACTGCTTCTCTCCAACCAGCGTCACCTTTCTGTTGTTCTCAGACAGAGAGAGTTGTCTGTGGACTGTGTTTGGGTCCAGTGTGAGTTCACAGCCATCTGATGGGAGAACAAGACATGATTAGGCTGCTGAAGCACACAGAAATACACTGATGATGGACTTCATCACATAGGAGTCATTTAAATAACCTGCAAGTGATGGCTGTTAGTATGTCCTGTTGACACTAATAAAATATGTCTCGTCTTATAGTTTAGCTGTCATTTGTTGCATTCAATATTTCATTAGAAAAATGTCAGAATGATTGTGTTCTCTGAGTGATGGGTCTCAGCTGGAGTATTTCAGAGTATTGAACCTGTTGTAATATTCAGACCTCTCTCTCTCTCTCATATTATATATATAACCCTGTATAAAATACACAGACAATTATGACTAGTAGTATCCTGATTATTATGGTGTATTATGTTGTGTATTATGTCTAATGTAATGATATGATCAATAATAATAATATACAAATAATTCGTGTAATAACATTTATTTATTATTTATAACCATAATTAAATAATATTTGTATATAGAATATTAAATGCACATATCATGACTATTATTCATTATATCAGTATGATGATTATGTCAAACAATAATGACAATACTACTAATAATCCAAATTATTCAATAATGATATAACAATATGAATACCAATTGGATTTTATACAAGTAGGATTAAATGTGAGTGTGATGGTTAACAATATTAATATACGTAAGGTACATGATGTCAACCATCATCTTCATCACCAGTAGGATTTGAATGAACGGACGTCACCTCCTGCTGTGTGGACGGACTTTCTATCTAAATAGTTAGTGTGTGTTGTGATGAATCAAACTCAACACTTACACTTCTGTAGATGTGCTTTCTTCATCTCCATGTTCAGTGTCTCCTTCGGCTGAACCAGGGATCTCCTCAAGGTCTCTACGTATGACGGAGCACGGACCTCCACCGCCCTCCAGTCCCTGGTGGGTGGAGGGTTCTTCAGGGATCTGAAGGTCTGGAGGAAGTGGAGGTGGTCTTCAGAGTCTGAGAGCTGCTTCACCTCTGAGCTTCTAGTGTTCAGATCTTCTATTTCCTGCTCCAGCTCTTTGATGAGGCCTTCAGCTTGTTTCTTGGTGGATTCCAGTTCCTCTTTAACCGTTTGGATCTTTCGTCGTCTCTTCTGGATCATCTGCTGAACTTCAGACTCCATCTTCCCCAGCTGGGCCATCTTCACATCATATTCCTCCTTCAGAGGTACAACAGGATGGGACTTGTGGTCCGTCTCTGTGCAGGACTGACACACACACACCTGTTCAGTCTGGCAGAAGAGCTCCAGAAGTCGTTTGTGTTTCTTACACATCCTGTCTTCCAGACGGTCCATAGGCTCGACCAGCCGATGTCTCTTCAGGCCTGGGACTCTCTGGTGTGGCTCCAGGTGGGTGTGGCAGTAAGAGGTAAGACACACTAGGCAGGACTTCACAGCCTTCAGCTGGGTCCCAGTACAGACGTCACAGGGAACTTCTCCTGGTGCAACACTAGGCTGCACTTTTACTCGTACGGACCTTCTAAACTGATCCGCCATCTCTGACATGAAGGTATTGACCTCCAAGTCAGGTCTTGTGGGGAAAAGCTTGTTGCAGACAGGACATTTGTACTGGTCTTTGTCATCCCAGTAGGTGGTAATACAGCCTCTACAGAAGTTGTGTCCACATGCTGTGGTAACTGGTCTGATGAACACATCATGACAGATGGAGCATGAAAAGTTCTCCTCAGACCAGGAAGTGTTAGCAGAGGCCATTCTGGGAAAACATTGGTTTTATCAAGTTAAATAAATATATTACATATTATTTTTTTATGTATTACAAGGCAATAATAACACGTTTAACTCTCTAAAACATAATGTGTGTATTTTCATACAGACTATGTGTGTTAATCCAAGCAGAAATGTTCATCCAACAGGCTGGTCTAACATGAAAGCCCAGACAGGTCAGCTTCAATGAGGATTATGTGTCAACATGCAGCACTCACCTTATAATGTTTTCCTCTATTGAGTTTAAAAAGTGTTGTTCTCTGTCTCCAGGAAGAGAGAAGTGGCTCCGCGTCGACTTACTTTAGATTCCGTTTGACTTCGTCTGCACTTCCTGATCATGACGTCATCCCCTCCCCTCCCTGCGTGGCCCCGCCCCCTCACTCTGATTGGAGGAAACATTTCACTGTCTAGTGTCTCGTTTTAACGCCACTCTGGACGGGTGAGTGTGTGTGCGTGTGTGTGTGCGTGTGTGTCTCACCAGTTAACTGTTCGAACCACGGCCGTGAAACACACACACACAAACACACACATACACACAAACATTACATTTACATTTACATTTAGGGCATTTGTAAGTCGCTTTTATCCAAAGCGACTTACAAACACACACACACACATCTCCACACACACACGTGCACATAAACACACACCTACTTGTACACGCAAACACACGCACACACATGCAGGTGAAGGCAGACGACAGCAGCAGGCATGTCAGCGTCCACACGGTGAGGTCTACAGGTAGGGGGGTGGTTAAGGTGAGCTCTGTACCACAATGCTTGAACAGTACACACAACCACTACATTACATTTACATTTACATTTAGGGGCATTTGGCCGACGCTTTTATCCAAAGCGACTTACAAAGAGTACATTTGTTGAAGGAGACAGCAATACATCACTGTGCAGCCATCAACAACTCACAGACACTAAATACACAAATGGAATCACAAAGAAAGAGAGAGAGAGAGAGAGAGAGAGAGGACAACAAAATGAATGCAAAAAACATGTACACACACACACACACACAACACACATGA
>PIJE02003339.1:13015-42092 GCA_002895965.2 Coryphaenoides rupestris | reverse complement strand
GTGGCTGAAAACCTGGTGGCATTAGTCAGAGCAAGAGGGTTAATGAGGCGACTCACCCGGTACCCCTGTGCGGCCGTCTCTCCTCCCCTTGGCGTCCCAGGGTGGTGCGCTCCGGAAGGCGCATCCGGACAGGAGGCGACGGTGTGCGTGGCGCTGGCGCAGTACATCCCGTATCACCATGCTCTGTGGTGGTGATACGGGCCCGTCCCAGTTTCATAGGCTCCTCACCGGTGGAACCCTGGAACCTGGGGGCGACTGGGACGGAACGGACCCGGCTGGGCGAGCATGAGCAAGGCGGCCGGGCGGAGACCTGTGGCAGATGCGCTCTCTCCCGCTCTCGTTCCCGGGTACGCTCATCGAGGCGGATGGCCTGGGAGATGAGCAGGTCCAGGGTGCCGGGACTCTCCCTCGCGGACAGAGCGTCCTTCATGTCCTCCCCCAGACCACGGCGGAACGCGCTATACAGCGCGGACTCGTTCCACACGCACCGAGCCGCGAGTATGCGGAACTCAGTCGCGTAGTCCGCCACTGAACTCGACCCCTGCCGGAGCGCAGAGAGAGCCGCGGCCGCGTCTTGCCCGTGGACATCGTGGTCGAAGACGGTCTTGAACTCCGCCACGAACGCCATTGTCTGCTCAATTGTAATTTTTGCTAGTTATTTTTTGGAGAATAATACTGTCTACATGTATGCCACTTTAAAGGGATTGCGGCAACATTTAATTATAAAATAAATATAAATAATATAAAAGTGGATGCATTCGTGCCTTGCGTGGGCAGGCCGTTCAACAATGCCTCCACATAAAATAATCCAAAGTCGTATCTAACCGTCTATTATTTGCACATAAGTTGATTCAAGAGTACACTGTGTCCCACTCTGGCCTACTCATACAAAAATAGGCCTTATATACCGGTATACAACGATTATACAAGGAAATGAAAGCAGTAAACAACATTAGGGGTACGTTTCTTTGCATTCAGGTGCAGACACTCTATTCGTGTATTCAGCCAAATTTAACTGCCTTTTAACGTACTTCAGGGTATCTGAATTAACATTGCCCCCTTGAATGTAAATGATTACATCTGCCTTAATTCATTAATGAAACATAGATTTCTTTGGGCAACACATTTCTCAACATGATTAACAATGATTATCCAGGCCGCCTTCTGCACCCATCTCTCTCTTCTGGCGATAATGAAAACACAATTTGCTTCTTTTGCTTGAATTTGTTTCAGTGCCAAACATGTCCCGTTTCGTGATCTTTCTCGCCATTGGTCAGCGGCGGGGGCAAATTTGCATACAGGACACCATATAGGGGGCTCGAGTGCAACCAGTGCACTAACTTCCGACCCAGTACAGCTGGAACGCATCATATTACTACAGGCTACTACTATTACTGCTGATGCACAAGTTGTTGCTCTGTCCGCATTATTGATGAAGTACTGAAGTTTTTCTAAAGCAAACCCGCCACACGATGGGAGTTTTGAGGCATTTTGGAAGCGCGGCTGTTTGGTCATCTGCAGTGTGGTGAACTGCACAACGACCAGATACTCGACCTATGAAGAGGACGCGCCGGACACAGAGATAGGAAATCTGTCCCAAGACCTGATGATCGACCCGGCAGACGACCCCCAGACGTCCTTTAGATTCATGCAAGATACCAACGCGACGGCCGTCATCCACATGAGGGAGATTGACGGCAGCAGTCGTCACTTTGTCGCCGAGGACCGCCTGAGAGACGATGGCTTCAGGTATGCCGAACTTGTGCTGGTCCAGGAGCTCGACAGAGAGGTCGAAGATCATTACACCATCGAGGTGACGGCCACGGACGGTGGGGTCCCCCCAAGGTCCGGCTCGGTCACGGTGCACGTCAAGGTCCTCGACTTTAACGACAACAGCCCGACGTTTGAACGCTCCTCGATCAAAGTGGAGCTGCTGTAGGATGCGCCTGTGGGCCACCGCGTGCTCAAGGTGCGCGCCTTGGACCCGGACCAGGACGCCAACGGCGAGGTGACGTGCGCGTTCGCGGACGGCCCGCTGTCCAACACCATGCGCGTCTTCCGCCTGGACCTGCACTCCGCTGACGTGACGTTGAAAGCGCCGGTGGACTTAGAGAAGAGACGATCCTACGAGTTGACCATCCAAGCGTCCGATTCAACTCCGTGCCGTCCACCTGCCAAGTGATGGTGGACGTCGTGGACGTGAACGAAAACGCGCCCGAGATAATTGTCAAACCCATGACCTCCACCAGCGACGGCGTGGCCTACATCATGGAGGCCGCCGCCGCCACGGAGAGTTTCGTGGCACTGATCAGCACCCTGGACAGAGACTCGGGCTCCAACGGCTACGTGCGTACCAGCCTGCACGGACACGACCACTTCAAGCTGCAGCAAGCCTATGGCGATGCCTTCATGATCGTCACCACCACGACTTTGGACCGGGAGAAGATCCCGGAGTACAACTTGACCCTGCTGGCCGAGGACCTCGGCAGCCCGCCCTTCAGAACCACCCGCCAGTACACCATCCGCGTGATGGACGAAAACGACAACGCGCCGTTCTTCAGCAGACAGGTGTACGACATCTCTATCCTGGAGAACAACGTGCCAGGCTCGTATGTCACCACGGTGGTCGCCCGCAACGCCGATGCGGGGAAGAACGCCAAAGTCTCCTACAAGCTCCTGGACTCGGAGGTCCCGGGAGGAGGGCACATATCCACGTACGTCTCCATCGATCCGCTCTCGGGGTCCCTGTACACCCTGAGGTCCCTCGACTACGACACGCTGCAGCAGATCAAGCTTGCCGTCCAGGCGGAAGACCGAGGCTCCCCTCCGCGCTCCAGCACATCCACCATACGGATCCGCTTGGTGGACCAGAACGACAACACCCCGTACTTGACCTTCCCCGCGGCGCCGGTGCTGCACAACGACACGGATGATGACAACGACATCCCGCTGCCCGTCAACCCCTCCGCTGGCTACCTGGCCCTCCGCGCCGAGGCCCGGGACGAGGACGAGGGGGTCAACGGCGAGCTGACCTACCGGCTGCTCCGCGGCGACCCCACACTCTTCGCTGTGCACCGGGACACTGGCGAGGTGGTGCTGAGGCGGTGGCTGACCGCAAACGTGGGCGACGTCCTGGAGCTGGCCATCGCCGTGAGCGACAAGGGCCGCTCCCCGCACACGCCCACCACCACAGGCTGGTGGTGTCCGATGCCGTCGAGCCCTCGGAGGACCGGCTGGCGGTGTCGGCGGTCACCGCGGCGGCGAGGAGGAGGAGGAGGAGGAGGGGGAGGGACGGCCAGGCCTCAACTTTTTTGCAATCATAATCTCCTCCTCCAATCTAATTCCACTGCTGTTTGTTTGTTTGCTCCCTCCCCGCCTCCCTGTTCCATTTCAGGCTCGGTGGCTAACATTACCACCGACACCCAGGCGGTGGCTGGCGACTGGCGTGGCGCATCGTCTTGCCGCTCGGTGGTGGCGGTGGCACCCGGCCAGAGCCGGAGCGGCGGCGGGGGGGCCCGTGAGGCGGACATCGCCTCCTACACCGTCGGCTTCTCATCAGCCACCACTACAACAATCCACACGCCTTCGCTCACGCCTGGAAACACACAGCGTCCAGCTACGGCACCGCCACCGGCAACCGCCACCCGACCGGCAAGACCGGCTCCACCTCTACACAGAGCTTTGGGACCCTTCCATCCTACTTTGCCTACCAACACCAACACCACCACCACCACCACCAACAACAACAACAACTACTACAACACCACCAGCACCACCACCAGCAGCAGAGAGACAGTCCCTCCAGTCCGCTTTTCGTAACGGAAGTGGCCACTGTTTTTTAAAACTAACTAACTAATTAACTAGCTTTGTTTTGTATCACTTTTGCACGAGCACAGTGTACAGATTTGTTGTAAATATGAACATAACGATTGTGATGAAATGTGGAGGAATTTGTGACCAAAAGGATGTGTACATATGTGTTATTTATGTATTGTTATTGCTGATGTTCTTCCTATTAAATATGCTTATTTTTCTGTTAAACACACAGAACAGACCAAAGAAGAGGTTGCTTTGTCATGAATCAGAAGGAACATCACCATTTTGTTTGTAGTGCAAAATATTTTGTCTCAAAAATAAATTGGTTAAAGACTCCATTGAACGATTCAATTTCTATTTTGACAGTTGCAGTAAAGCCTTCATCCATCGGCGAGACTGTTGCGTGTTCGCTATGCTACTAGAGAATCTCAGGGATGGTCGAGGCCTATGCCTCTGCCCCACCACCTCTCTGAGACACCAGTGAAAGACCTGTACTGGTACTGAGACAATGCAGGAGCGAGGGGCCCCATGCCTGTGTCACCTACAGCACCACGCTTCAGGTAGAAGCGTGTGGGGTACCAAACCCTGCACGTTTCAGGTAGAAGGGTGGGGGGTCCCAAGCCTCGCATCTCACGTACACACACACACATCTCACCCTTATGATTCTTATATTATGAAGTATTGTGATTAATGTATAATTCTGTATGATCCTGTAATTCTTTGACAGTTAATGATTTTGTGTATCTTGGTAATGTCTTTCAACACATATGACAAAGGGGTCGTGAACTCGAAGAGGCCCCATTTCCTGTGGTTTTTCTATACCAGGGGTTTCACATGCAGCAAGGCATGACAGTGGGGGTACGTTGAACACATACACAGTTTAGAGTTATTCTTTTTTATTGTCATTATATTATGAAGTGTTTTTAACAATTCATAATCATGTAATTTTTCTATATGTCAATATAAGATTTTATTTCTTTAACACGGCACTTGAACTTGTCGTGAACCGATTTCCTTTATTGACAACATGCGGCCCCCCGCCTTCGTCTCAAGAGCCTCTATAGGACCCCTCGCTCCTCGCTTAGAGCTTAGGTGTCACATTTCACACCTTTGAAAAAACAATGAAGAATTTTGATAAGTTACCAAAATACCAAGAGACGTGACTCTTGTGTTCTTGTCTTTCTTTTGTTAATTTTTGAAATTTAAACTTTTATTATTATTATTTTTATATACCAAGGTTTTGAGACATGACAATGAAATGACAAGTCTATGGGACAATGAAGATACACCCACACACTCCTTAATGTTATTACCATGAAATGTTTTGATACTTAATGATTCTATATTTTTGGTAAACAATATACCACTTGATAACATATAACATGTATGCCATAATTCTTATATTATGAAGTGTTTTCCTTTAATGCATAATTTATATAATCCTTGATTCATTCTTGATACCAATATAACATGGTATGCCCATATTCTTCATATTATGAAGGTGTTTCTTTAATTCATAATTATATAATTCCTTGCATGGTTCTTGATAACATATAACATGTATTCCAATAAATTCTTATATTATGAATGTTTTCCTTAATCATATATTTATATAATCCTTGATCGTTCTTGATACATATAACATGTATCCATAATTCTTATATTATGAAGTGTTTTCCTTAATGCATAATTATATAATCCTTGATCGTTCTTGATAACATATAACATGTATGCCATAATTCTTATATTATGAAGTGTTTTCCTTAATGCATAATTATATAATCCTTGATCATTCTTGATAACATATAACATGTATGCCATAATTCTTATATTATGAAGTGTTTTCCTTTAATGCATAATTATATAATCCTTGATCATTCTTGATAACATATAACATGTATGCCATAATTCTTATATTATGAAGTGTTTTCCTTTAATGCATAATTATATAATCCTTGATCATTCTTGATAACATATAACATGTATGCCATAATTCTTATATTATGAAGTGTTTTCCTTTAATGCATAATTATATAATCCTTGATCATTCTTGATAACATATAACATGTATGCCATAATTCTTATATTATGAAGTGTTTTCCTTAATGCATAATTAATGCCATAATGCCATATTGCCATTGATGCTTCATGCCATAGTTCTTCTATTATGAAATGTTTTGTTCAAAGCATAATTCTTGTGCTTCTTGGAAACCTATTTTGGTAACCAATGCTGGCGCACGCAACATGAACACGAGATTGTGTACCGCCGAAAGGTGTGATCTTCGAATTAAAGGGGCCCAAGCAAACGTACACAATGGAAGTACGGAGAATGCGATCAAACGGGCATATAAAATAAATATATCTGCGAGGCTGCACACAAAGAGGACATGTAGCCTACGTCCGGCCAAAGGTGTGATGTACGAACTATAGGCGCCAGACATGAACCTGTATGCGGTGGAATTTACGGGAGGATGGTGAGACCGGCATTGAAAAACGACAAAAGCATAAGGCGTGTATTGCAAATCTGAAAGCCCAGGGCTATGAATCTGAACGCAGTGGAAAGTGTCAGACGGCTGACGGGTAATTGAAAAAGAATAAGATACGAAGCCTGCGCGGCACAGGTTACCAAATTTTGGACTATAAAAGGTCTGAGCTCAAAGGCGACCGTGAGGCTCCAGCTCAGACTTGTGAGACGCAGGACAGCCAGATTAGATAGATTGAACCCTGAACTAGGGATACTAGAATAAGACACTCTAGATAGAAAGATAATTTGGATAAACTTTGAATACATACATCGCTCGCTTCGCTTTGCTTATTATTGTAAAGCTATTATTTTGATTTAACTTTGAACAAAAAGAATAAAACTAATCCCACCTTGCAACTAAGGAACTGGGATTAAATCAAAATCTGGTGTAGAGCCAATCCATTATTGAACCCTCTCCAAGACCACTGAGATATTGAAGACCGAGACATCGATCGACACCAGCGCCCCGAAGGTGAGTTCCATGGGAAGCCTAACGGATATAAGTGCAGTTGGTCTTAGGTACTGATTAGACCTCATCTGTAATAACCGTTGTAAGAGGTTGAGGAGTGCTCATATGTAAGGCTATACGGGAAGTAAGTCTATATATGGGGGGGAGAACTTGACAAGTGGGTCACAAAATAAATCCTAACGAGTAACCGCCTACCTAGTAGAAGTGGACATTAATATCGCTATTGAAATGAGGCCTAAATACTGAGTGCGATAAAATCCTCCAAAGGGACGCGAGGTATTATATTAGTTGGTGTTGACTAATAAACGGTAAGCGTAGTCCATGGGTAGGAATACGGATAAATCATACAATCGATAGGTAAACCGCGTATTGTCGCATAGTTAATATCGGCCAGAGAGGTGGTGAGGCGGAGACACGGCCTCGATCATCCCTGAGATCCCCTAATAACACGAGCGAACGCGCAACATGTAACCCGCTTATGTCGCATAGTTAACAAGGCNTTCTCTATCTAGAGTGTCTTAATTCTAGTATCCCTAGTTCAGGGTTCAATCTATCTAATCTGCTGTCTGCGTCTCAAAGTCTGAGCTAGAGCGCCACGCCTGCCTCGGGGGTTCGGACTTTATAGCAAAAAATTTTGGACCTGCGCGCGCAGGCTTCGTCTTTTTTTCAATACCATCTCGCATCTTTCTGAAACTTTCCACTGCGTTCAATCATTGCCTGGGCTTTCAGATTTGCATATCACGCCTTATGGCTTTTCTTTTCAATGCCCAGTCTCGCATTCGTCCCGTAAATTCCACCACATACATACATGTCTGGGCGCCTATAGTTCGTACATCACACCTTTGGCCGGACGTAGCTACATGTCTCTTTGTGCGCAGCCTCGCAGATATATATATAATTATTTGTTTTTTAATGCCCGTTTCAATCGCATTCTCGTACTTTCCATTGGTACGTTTGCTTGGGCCCCTTAATTCAAAGATCAACACCTTTCGGCGGTACAGTAAGTCTCGTGTTCATGATGCGTGCGCAGCATTGGCTACCAAAATAGGTTTCCAAGAAGCACAAGAATTATGCTTTGAACAAAACATTTCATCATAGAAGAATTATGGCATTAAGCATCAATGGCAATATGGCATTATGGCATTAATTATGCATTAAAGGAAAACATTCATAATATAAGAATTATGGCATAACATGTTATATGTATCAAGAATGATCAAGGATTATATAATTATGCATTAAAGGAAAACACTTCATAATATAAGAAATTATGGCATACATGTTATATGTTATCAAGAACGATCAAGGATTATATAATTAATGCATTAAAGGAAACACTTCATAATATAAGAATTATGGATACATGTTATATGTTATCAAGAATGATCAAGGATTATATAATTATGCATTAAGGAAAACACTTCATAATATAAGAATTTATGGCATGCGATGGTTATATGGTATCAAGGAATTATAATAATTATGCATTAAAAGGAAAACACTTCATAATATAAGAATTATAGGCATGCATGGTTACTATGGTATCAAGGGATTAATATAATATGCATTAAAGAAAACACCTTTCATAATATAAGGAATTATGGCAATACCAATGTTATATGGTTATCAAAGAATGATCAAAGGACTATACTGAATTATAGCATTACAAAGAAAACACTTCGATAATACTAAGAATATGGCAACATCGTTACTATCGGTATCAAAGAATGGACTCACAGGGACATATAATAATTATGCAATTAAAGAAAACACTTACATAATATAAAGAATTATCGGCAATGCATGTTATATGGTAATCAAGGATTATATAATTATGCAATTTAAAGAAAAACACTTCATAATATAAGAATATGGCATACATGTTATAGGTGATCAAGAAATCAGGATATATAATTATCATTAAGAAAACACTTCATAATATAAGAATAGGCATACATGTTATATTATCAGAAGATCAGTATAATTATGCATTAAGGAAACACTTCATCATAAAGAATTATGGTATACATGTTATATGATATCAAGTGGATATTGTTTCCAAAAATATAGAATCATTAGTATCAAAACATTTCATGGTAATAACATTAAGGGTGTGTGGGTGTATCTTCATTGTCCCATAGACTTGTCATTTCATTGTCATGTCTCAAAAACCCTTGGTATATAAAAAATAATAATAATAAAAAAAATTAAATTTAAAGAATTAACAAAAAAAACCAAAACACAACAATCACGGTTTCTTGGTATTTGGTAATTATCAGAATTCTTCATTGTTTTTTCAAAGGTGTGAAATGTGACACCTAAGCTCTAAGCGAGGTGCGAGGGGTCGTATAGAGGCTCTTGAGGCGAAGGCGGGGGCCCCGTATCTACTTGTCAATAAAGGAAATTGGTTCACGACAAGTTCAAGTGCCGTGTTAAAGAAATAAAATCTTATATTGACATATAGAAAAATTACATGATTATGAATTGTTAAAAACACTTCATAATATAATGACAATACAAAAATAATAACTATAAACTGTGTATGTGTTCAACGTACCCCCACTGTCATGCCTTGCTGCATGTGAAACCCCTGGTATAGAAAAACACAGGAAATGGGGCCTTCGAGTTCACGGCCCCTTTGTCATGTGTTGAAAAACATTACCAAAGATACACAAAATCATTAATTGTCAAAGAATTACAGGAATCATTACAGAATTATACATTAATCACAATACTTCATAATATAAGAATCATAAGGGTGAGATGTGTGTGTGTGTACGTGAGATGCGAGGCTTGGGACCCCCACCCTTCTACCTGAAAGCGTGCCGGGTTTGGTAACCCCACACGCTTCTACCTGAACGCGTCGGTGCTTGTAGGTGACACAGGCATGGGGCCCCTCGCTCCTGCATTGTCTCAAGTACAAGTTACAGGTCTTTCACTTGGTGTCTTCTGTTGAAATAAACCTTATATGTTCATATATTAGTCCTAATGCTACACAAAATTATATAGAAGTACAATAATAATAATACAGAAAGTTTAAAAAGGAATAAATCTTAATTCTCAAAGAATTATAAACTAATTGGTTATTGGTTATGAATTATACAGAAGTACAATAATAATAAAAAGTTTAAAAGGAATAAAATCAATGAAATGAAAAGGAATAAATCTTAAAGAATTATAAGCCAATTGGTTATTGGTTGTGAATTATACAGAAGTACAATAATAATAATAAAAAAGTTTAAAAGGAATAAAATCAATGAAATGAAAAGGAATAAATCTTAAATCTTAAAGAATTATAAGCCAATTGGTTATGGGGCCAACCCTAGTTCACATTCGGTGTACCAGGAAACGTGTGTCTGTGAGTGTGCACTCCCCCAGTCTATTTTTATCCCTGCTGCAGACGAGGCCCTTGTTCTTTCATGGCTCACGTACCGCCCCTTCGTTGGTGTTGTCTGTCAAAATAACCCTTATCTCTAACACATCAGTCATAAATGCTACACAGAATTATACATTGCAAAAGAAATAAAGGGTTATTAATAAAGAAGTAATATATATAGAATATAATAAAGAAATAAAGAATTGTTAGTCACATATGTCATACAGAATCATGCCCTTCCTATGGGCATTATTCAACACCCTCCTATGACATATGCTGACTAAAACACTACAGCGTTAAGCATTTTCAAAGAAAGAAATAAACCTTATTAGTCACATATGCTATTCAGAATTATGTATTCCTATGGGGACCACCTAACGCCCTCCTAAGACATATGCTGACTGAATTACTACTCATCATAACACCCTAGTGGGGTGGATGAGCGTTGCGGGTCCTCGTTCTCCATAATGGTCGGTTCTGGTCCTTCGTATAAGGAGGCCCCAAGGTCTTGAACCCTTGGGGCTCTTGGCCCCAAGAGGTTCGAGGACACACACCTCATTACCACTGACCGTAGACATACAGCGACACCAATATTTCCCATTCCTATGCTGAAATATCGCTACATCCACAGGTTCCTTTGTCCACCCTACTGCTGCTGCCACCACAGGTCGGTTCGCCAGTATTTTAACCAGTCGGGAATGGTCCTGATGAATAATCTGACTTCTCCTACTAAGGTATTGAATACTAGGTATATCACATGGACCGAATTTTATCATCCGAATCTTTTCCCACTGCTTTGGGAATTCTAAACTCATCTTATGCATCTTTACCGCCCTGGCCTCGAAATTTAGGGTAAAGAACTTAATCGCTGTCACTAGTGACCCGGAGTTAGGGTCCTCGGCTGAATTTTCTATGTATGGTCGAGCTATGGCTACCTCCGGGACAAGCTCTCTCCCTGTAGACCCAATGTGGATGTCATATGCCTGAGAATCACGTTCTATTTGAATTTCCTCCCCTTGCTCCATTATATCACCCCATGATCTCTGCTCGGGCTCTTTCTCTTTAATGTCCCTAACTATAGGTAATTCATTTGATAATTTGCGGCGTTCTAAAATTAATTCGGCCAAGTCCTGCAAATTACCAATCTGTATCTCGTCTTTCTTTTCTCCATTGCCCGTCCGAGCAGGGGCGGGTGTAACCTCCCAAGGAAGCTCCACCGCTACTCGGGCCTTCTTCTCCCGTCTATACCCAGAGTTACCCTTGCTTTTCTCTATTTTCTTTGGCTTCCGATTCCCCACCTGGATTTGGGGTTGATAAGCCAGTCTCATGGTTCCATTCATATCGTCTGACATGCCCTGTAACATTCATTAAATTATTAGTCAAGTATTCCCTCTTTTTGGGGAGTTTTATTACATTTAGGGCATTTGAAGTCCTATATATACTCGTGATATGTCTTTTTGTTCTCCGAATTGAGGCCTTTCCCGTAATATAATATACATACATTATAATTGGATATATCACTGGTAGTTTTAGGCAAACTAGTATTATGCATATAATACCTAATGTTACCCATTGCACGAATAGTCGTCTAATGACTGATTTCAACAAGGGTCTTTTGTAATGTAGACAAGCCAAAAATATTATTACTAGTATAGTCTTGGTGATATATGTCCCTATTTCCAAGGGCAATCCTAGGTCAGTGTTTATTAAAGTTACAAATTGTTCTACGGTACTAATCAACCCCACAAAATATACTGCAGGATTCCACCATTTAATTGAATCCATCCCATTATTCCCTAATGCTAGGAATATTATACCCGCCGAAGGCGTATGCTTCCCCAGTATAGCAAGCCTGCATAAATTTAATGTTATATATACCAAAGTTTTCCAACCATATTGTTTCCATCCTTTTTGAAATGAAAACATCATGAATATTATGGATAAGAATGTCATCTTTACCATGTCGGTCATCGAGTGAAGGGAGATCCCCGTCGGGGTTTCAGTAACGTTAGCCTCAGTACCGTTCATACTGAAGCTGAGGTCTTCGCTGGAGGATCTGAGGAGTCGGAGAATGGCACTGGGTTAGTTCCACTTGTTCAGTCTCCGCCTCCCCTCCGACGAACACCCCTCCCTTCTTCTCGCTGTTGCCCCTATCGCGGATTATTTTAAATAGGAGGGGCAAGCCAAAACGGAGTAAACTAAGGATGATTATAAATCTCATCAGGCACACTGATGCATATATTAACGGGCCCTTTATGGCATTCCATAGAGGCAAAAGGATGTAATCGGTAGCCAACTTTACCACTTCCTTCGCTGCTTTTACGACTACTTCTACTGTGGCTTTTACAGCAACTTTGGCCCCCAACTCCAGTCCTTTCCATGAAGCCAAGAAGAAATCTTTCACAGAATAGTCCCAACCTTTATGTCCATAAACCTCCAGGTTAGCATAACAACTTGCCTGTGGTCCCGTTTTAAATTCCCATCTCCAGAATAATTTTGGTTTAGGCCATGTTCTTCTGGTCAACTTGGTGTTTAGATTAGCCCGAAATCCATCAGCAGAATATCTTCCTAATAAGCCAGTATAGAGAAACTTTTTCCCCCAGTCCTCAGTTCCCTGGTTCAAGAGTTCCTTTTGACACATGTGAGAGGCTACTCCCATTCTATTCCCAGCCGTCATATCTGTTACACCCATACTGGGCCAATTTTCCTCATCGCACACAATGTTTCTATCTGCAGAGGTACTTCCTAGAGGAAGGATCCTGCTATGTTGTACATTTAAAAACATCCCGTATGGATTACCACACAACGTCCCGTTCCTGAACCTACTCTTGTAGGGCCTACTAATCCATTGGTCTCCATTTCTCTCCAACGTGCTACCTGTCATTGTGCGAGTCTCCACCTGACTTACTTGCCAATTGTATCCTGATCTTATTTGTTCGTTTCTGTCTCTATCATAGTTATATAGATATTTCCATTTAATTTCTCTTCCCTCATTCCATTGCAAATTCATTACATTATATTTTTCGTATGTGGACCACACCTCCTGGTAATCATAATGTCCTTTCCTTAACATCCGATAGGTGGTTTTATTCCCGTCCTCGGCATTCATTATTATATATGGTAGGGATAGGTTACTTGCTCCTAAGTCGTCCATGTCTTTACTTGTTACATACCTCCGGTTACTGTTCCCAGAGGTGGATGCGCCAGTCATTAGGCTTACCCACTGTTGTATCCAGAACCTTTCTAATTTTGTATTGAAATTATTCGTGGAATCATTCCTTTTCACTTCTAATTGGTCCACGCATGCCTGTATCATTCCTACCCATTTCACGCTGCCCCCTGGTACAAATGGTAGAAATGCAGTTGGTTCGTCTTTCTTATATCGTATCCCACCCGATTTGCACCCAGCATCGGTTGCACAAAGCGCTTCCGGATTTCCTTGCCTACTCCCAACTGTTTCTTGGACTGATCCGAATTCATTCTCTGACCATTTCCCCTTTGTACCATTCCAACTTCCTTTCTTGGAGCCTGCTACTCGTATCCTTGGGTAATTATAGAATCCCCAGAAACCAGACACATTTACTTTCTCAGACAAGCATTGGTACCATCTATCCTCCCATCTACCAAACCCTTCCGACGAGATATTCGTGTTGTCATGCCATGCCTGTACCTTTTCACTATTCATATTTGGGAGAGTATTAAACCATTCCCAATGTTTTCCATCTGTTGTTTTTTTATTCAAAAAACACCCGGGGTGCCATCTTGCCTTTCTCCCATTAGTTGTTTGACCTAGGCTATTGGAGCTAGTCACATGATAGGTCCAGTTAAAGAATTCCCCAATTTCTTGTTCTTTTTCTAAAGCACAATGTTGGCACCGCCCTGGGGTTGATCGAGGTCGTCTGCTATACCCCAGATTCCTAGCCTCTTTCCTAATTGGTGTCTCCCAAACCATCTCGACAAGTTGCCGTATGTGTTGCTTATTGTCCCCTCTGATAGAGAGAGTGGTCAAATTTCCTTGCCCCGTAAAATTAACCAGGCTGTCGTACAATGGTTCAGATGGGTCTTCCAATTGACACCATAGACTAGTATCGTTATTGGCCTGTGATTCATTTTGGGTCTGGTTGTTTTCCCAGCAAGAGCAATTCTTAAGCCATAAATCTATTCCTTGCTGTTCATTACCCCCTACCATCCTTCTGTCACCTCTGGCCATTACAGTGGTACAGATAGGTTTCACAAGGGTTTTTGTAGTATCAGAACAACTAAGGATTACCGATATCACATTTTTACCTAGGCCTGGTTCTATGTACGCAAGTTTTGTTGCGCAATAAGTCGTGCCCTTGGGGCCACTTTGACGGTTCCAGTGTTTTAGCATAGCTACCCAGTCGTAGGGTTCCACTGTACCCGTCTTTTCCCAGGTACTGGTCTCGTTGGAGGGGACTCCTGTACCATCAATCCGTGTACCGTTTGGCCAATTACATAATTCAGGTACTAGACTACAGAAGTTTCTGTCCCACTCTGATTCATTTGGGGAGGTTCTCCCCACCCCCCCTGTCCGGATCCCGTGTACGGGTACTTTTACATCCATATGTCTAAATTCCACCAGGGTAGCTGTTTCATCATACACCCTGCTTTCTCTGCTATATTCCCATCTCATTTCCTCCGTATTGGAGACAATGAATCCCAGGAATATAGCATATCCCAGAAGTATTGGGAGAATTATCCATTTTATCAAGCACGATTCTTTCCTCCCTGGTCTCAACCGGGCCACCATACCCAGAATGGGCTTTGTGGATCCTTTATCCTTTTCTCCCTCCAGGTCAGCCAGACTGGCATATTCTGTTTCCATTTTCTGGAACAAAAAATGGGGAGGGGAAATATCCTCTTTTTTAATTTCTAGGCTGAACAGGTTTTGCTCTGGGAGTCAAGTCTGTCCCATTCTGTTTCCCAGTCAACCTCTACGGGGATGCTGTCCTGGGGCAGGTGTAGATGTACCGTAAAGGCCACACAAGCCCCTCGATTGCTATAGATCGTCTGAGTTACTGTGAGCTTATCCCACATCTCCCCTTCCTTTCCTTTGCACTTTATCTCCACGGTCACCGTGTTTGTGACTGCCTGCAGTCCCCCTTTAAGATTAGCCATGGTGCCTGAAGTTATCCAATCTTCCCCAAATGGATGGGGTACCATTTCCCGGGCTGGGACCAAGTCTCCCTCCTGCACTCTACTCCCCTTGAGCTCATCATCCACTAGTTCGCCAAGGCTGACTGCAAAGCCCCTAGAGCTTTTCATGAATCCAAACCTGAGGCGTCTAGCTGTTACCACCTCAGTATACTGTGCCCTGATCATTTGGCTCCTTTTGATAGGAGGAAATATCATCCCCGCCCGGTAGACCATATAGGCCGCTTGTTTGTTTACAGCATTGCTGCTGGGGTCACAGGAGATTACCCCGTATGTTGTGACCCCACAACACCGTTTTGGGTTCCCATATCGGTGATTTATTCGGCATACGTTATACCTAAGGCCGACTTTCATGAAACATTTTGTACAAAATGTAACTTTACAACATCCTGCTAGCTCCGCCCCTTTGTCGGGTCGCGGAGTTCCTTTTGGGAGAGCTCTATCTCCAGTCGGCCTATTCTCTCTAGGTCCCTCCCAAATTAGGTCAAAGACCTGTTTCTCGCATATCGCACAACGACCTGGTTCATAGGGATCCCAGGCCAACACCGCTCTTTGCTTATGTCCGGGTTCTATTTTGCCAATCCAGATACCCTCTCCACCTCCTGAGATAACCAGCTGGCCACGGGAGAGCATGGATAGTTGAACAAGTGGGTCAACATGTCGTACTTTTTTGGTTGCCTTTTTACGCCATTTTGACAGAAATCCTCTAGAGGTCGTCGCCTCGGAAGATCCTGGTTTTAACGCATTCCTTTCAACGCCAATTGCTTTTAGAGTTGAGTTTTGTTTTGTTTTCGACATTTTAAGGTGATCTGTGTCGGATGTACCTGTCCAATGTTTTCCAACGTGATTTTATTTGGTCCGATTTCTTTTATAATATCGAACCCTCCAAGATTATGTTTGATTGGTCCTTTCCCTCCTTTGGGTCCTCTTTTTACCCACACCTCGTCTCCAATCTGGAACACAGATGACGGGTTGGGGTTAGTTAGTCCTGGTTCTGTTCTTGGGAGTTTTGGCATAGACAAGTATTTATTCAATTTACCGAGTCCTATCGCCGTGTCCCAGGCTTTTCCTAGGTTTGTTAGGATATATTCTTTCGCACTTCTTACTGCCCTTTCAGCTACTCCATTTGTATTACTTTTGTAGGGTATTGACCATATTATGCTTATTCCTAAGTCCTCAAGTAATGCCATTACTTGTGCGTTTTTGAATGGGCTTCCGTTATCCGCCCTTAGGGTTATTGCGCCAGTGTTTGAACTAAAGAACATGCTTAATCTGTTGGATATTGTTTTCCCTGTTTGTTTTCTCATGGGGAATACCTGCGTATTTCCCCCGGCATTATCGCAAATTATCAGGAAGAATTTATTTCCCTCAGTTCCTCCTTCTGTGGTCTGAGCCACGTCAGCTGAAAAATGTAAACCCGGGGTGTCACATTTTATTGGTTGCATGGGGCCAGCCGGTGCCCTCAACCCTCCTTTTTGGTGACACTTTTCACACTCTTGCTTTATTTTTGCAAAACGTTTCTGTAACTTGTTTACTTTGATTTTATTATCCTGGAGGAATTTTCTTAACCTTTCGCACCCGACATGTCCCAGAGCATCGTGGTATGCTGTTAAGTATTTATCAATTTGTTCCTCTGGGATAACGTTTATTCCGTCTGCTTGCTCCCATTCCGCAGGGAAAATACACCATTTGTTATATAGTATACTTCGGGCTTGGGCCAATTCATCGGCGACCCGGTTTCCATTGTGATCTTCCGTCCTTAGATCGGTGTGACTATTTACATGAACGATTTCTAATGTTTTCCCTTTCCTTAGGGCTGCTATTATTCGCCATTGTTCGGCGTGTTCCAACTCTTTTCCTTTAAAGTTTTGGTACTCTTTTCCTTCCCACAATCCCAAGTCTTCTTTTATAGCATTATATACATACATTGAATCGGTTACTATTTTTAAGACTTTATGTTTCATCCTATCTGCGTGTGCTAACGCCTCTCCAAGTGCATATACTTCTGCAGTTTGAGCCGTTCCTAATATGTACCCACTAGTTTTGTGTTCACGGCCATTTTTTGTTCGCGCAAAGAACGCCCATTTCGCATGAGTTTCGCCTTTTTGTTTACTCCCATCCGTGTAATATACAATTTCTGGGTCTGGGCTTGGTAGCGGGGTTTTCTTTGGTGGCTTTGGCTTAGTTAGGTCCCCGGTAAATTTAAACAAGGGGTCCTCTATTAACATTTGCCACTTTCCCCACCTGGATGATAGCGCGCGTGCACCTTCTATCGTACCTTTTGTAGCTTCGCGCAACATGAGATTCTTCGTGATTATTTTTACCCAGGTGGGGGAACCCAAATTTCTCAACATCTGATATGCTTTAAACAGAGTATGTAAGCACCGCTCAGTTTCATTAAATTTCTGCTCTGTTTCTGTGTATTTACATGAATATATAAGACAAGGTTTGTCTTCTCCCTCATTGAACATGTATAGGGTCCCCCCTGTCTCTGTTATTTCGGTTTTTACTATCAGGCCAGAATCTGGTTTCCGGGCCTGTAGCACAGTTTTAAATTTTCTTACATGTTCTAATAAACCTGACAGGTCTTGTTTTTGTTTTTCTGATAATTTATAATCATGAGTCCTGAGTTTACCCGACTCGTCTCGTTTCCGGAGGTCAGCTTTTATTTTGTGGCACTGCATTGCCTTTTCCGCATATAGGGGTACATGTGATGACACGTATTCTAATTTACCTAATAAGCTTTCCGCTCCTAATGCAGTCTCAGGTATTTCTAGTTTTGTCAGGTAATCATCTGTTATTGATCTTCCCTCCGGAGTCAAAAGGAACCCGAGATATTTGCACACGGGCATACCTATTTCACATTTTTTAAGTCCTATTTTGAACCCGCGAGCTGTTAATTTCGTTATTACGCTTTCTATACAATCTAAGTGTACCTCTTCGTCATCATGCGATAAGTATACGTCATCTATATAGATTGTGCAGTCTACCCCTTCTAGCGTTTTTTCTACTATTTCTTGGAATACATTTGGTGCATTGCAGAAGCCCTGAGGGAGGCGGGTCCACATGTATCCCTGTTTTTTGTACGTGAAACACGTTTTTAGTTGTGACATTTCTTCTAATTCTATGGACCAGAACCCATTCGCCATGTCTATGCATGTTTTGTATTTTCCATTATAGGCTGTTCTCACCGCATCCTGTGGGTTAATTAATATCCTCATATCTTTAATAGTGCGGCGATTTAATTCTCTTAAATTATGGACTAATCTGAACGTACCATCGGGTTTTGCTACTGCTTGGATTGGCATAGTACATGGGGGTTCCTGTATTTTTTTAATTATTCCTAATTCTAATAATTCGCTTATGGTTTGGGTTATTTCCGAGTCTGCTTCGGGTTTAAATGGATATTGTTTTTCTGTGGGTGGGTGCATGCCTCTTATGGTATATTTATACCCGTTCACCAATCCGCAGTCATTTTTAAACCTCGAATAGGTTCCCTTATCTAGAATCTCTTTTAGCCTTTTTTTGTTTTGTATCGCGGTTTGTTCTAGGATCTTATTTTTCTGACTTTCCACATCCATTTCTTTTATAAAATTTGATTGACCCCTTTTTTGAGAATTTGCTTGCTCCAAATCACAGATTCCTAAGAGGTTCTTTTCCCCTCGGATTCCTACTATTCCATCCTCCTTATATAATGGTTTTAGTGTAGTCGAACCGTCAGCCAGAGCAAGGCTTACCATTTGTCCTCCCATTTTTGTCCCTAACTGTGGTCCTAATACGCTTACATCTGCTCCCGTGTCTACAACAAATTCCCTTACTTTGTCGTTGAGAGTGACTTTAGCCATTAACCACCCTTCCTTTTCATAACCTATCCTGTTGAGGCTTTCGAGAATGTTGCTTTGGGTTCCCGATTCGGAGCCCACTTTTTGTCCCAAATTTCTCTCTTTTCCTGTAGCTCTTTCCTCTGAGTTGGGGTCATTTTTCCCCATTCTTCCCCGTTTACTCTTGGCCTGGGAGCATCGCATCCCTCCGGGTTCCACCAAGGCCTTGCCTGTGGACTTCCTATCTTCCCCTGTGGTGGCCTCGGATTGTTTCCCTGATATCCCTCTCTGGGTTTTCCCTGATAAGGGCGTTCCTGTCTCCCGTGGTTTTGGACTTGTGGTCTGGGAGGTTTGTCTGTCTGGCCCGTGTTTGGAGATATCTGCCCCCTCGGTCCCTGTAGGGACCTGTCGTCGTTTTTTGGACGGTTTTCTGCCTGACTAGCTGTTCTCCGATCATGGGCCCTTAACTTTATACTTTTCTCACTGGGAGATAAATAGATCCATTCTGTTCCTAGATTGACTCCTCCAGGCACCCCCATTCAGAGTTTTTCAAGTTCAAGTTCAAGTATTTTCATTGTCACTTCACAGTTTACACGTGAGTATAAGCAGTGAGTGAAAAACCTTTTGTGCAAAACGCCCGACAGCCGACAAAAAGTGACCATGGCTTCATCCTGGGGGTGGGCATGGTCCTCCTCATGGAACCCAATTACTCTGATAACTGGATCGTCATCCTCGTCATTCAGAAGGTTTGTATACACCTTTGCTCTGCAGTTCTTGCGCCAGCAACACCAATGAATCTTTTCACCTCTTGTTTCATGCCGGTGGAAACGGAAGTTCTGAACAACTAAAACCTTTCCTCCTCGGTTTCCAGGGATCAAGCTTCCATGAATAGCAGCCATCTGAGCTGACTTTTCAGGACCTTATTACCTATTAACTAACACTTATTATGGATGGTTACTATAAAGTGCTTCCAAAAAATCTTGTGGGAGGATAGGGTTTAAATGGAAGGGAAATGTAGGAACACAAGGCCTAATTTTGAAAATGTCCTAGAAATGTGGGAACATAGGGCCTAATTTTGAGAAAAATCTTAGAAATGTGGGAACATAGGGCTGTGGGAACATAGGGCCTAATTTTGAGTGAAAAAAAAATCTTAGAAATGTGGGAACATAGGGCTGTAAGGGCTTGCACAGAAAAGTCGACTAATCGACACTACCACTATCGTCACTACCACAAGTCGACGCCTACCGGGAGACGCGTCGTGATTTCACACTAAGAAATTTTATTCTTTTGTTTTTTACACTTTTTTTTTGGGACAGCCCATTCTGTCTCTGTTTTTTGCGTGCGTGTGTATGTGATGATGTCATCAACGGCGCGTCGACGTTACGTCGACTTTATTGATAGAAAAGTCGACTTGAAAAAATCAGAAGTCGTGCAACCCCTAGGCTGTGGGAACATAGGGCTGTGGGACCATTGCGCTGTGGGAACATAGGGCCTAATTTTGAGAAACATCTTAGAAATGTGGGAACATAGGGCTAACCCCACCAGGACTAGCACTAACACCAGCACCAGCACCAGCACTAGCAGTAACACTAGCACTAGCACTAGCACTGGCAGTAACACCAGCATTAGCACCAGGACCAGCAGTACCAGTAACACCAGCACTGGCACCAACACTTAGCACTGCTACCAGCGCTAGCTCCAGCAATAACACTAGCACTTAGCACCAGGACTAGCACTAGCACTAGCAGTAACACTTAGCACTAGCACTTAGCTCTTAACATTGATGCCGAACTTGTTCAGCAGCCTGATGGCCTGACTGTGGAAGCTGTCTCTGAGTCTGCTCGTGTGGCACTTGATACTGCGGTATCGCCTGCCTGACGGTAGAAGTGTGTACAGTTCGTGGCTGGGGTGGTTATTGTCTTTAATAATCCGTTTGGCTTTGGCCACGCACCGCCTGGTGTATATATCCAGGAGGGAGGGAAGCTCACCTCCAACGATGTACTGGGCCATCCGCACCACCCTCTGTAGTGTTCTACGCTCCAGTGCGGTGCAGTTCCCGTACCAGACGGTGATGCGTCCAGTGAGAAACTCTCGATGGTACTGGAGTATTCCTCAGTCGCCTGAGGAAATACAGGCGTTGTTGGGCCTTTTTCACCACGTGTGTGGTGTGCGTGGTCCATGTGAGGTCCTCGGAGATGTGCACGCCGAGGAACTTGAAGCTGCTTACGATTCTGCTTCCTGGTGGACCTCGCTTCCTCCTCTTTCTATTAACATTTTCATTGCTGTTTCTAGGGACCTTTCTTTTCTGGTTACTTCTCCCATCATTTGGGTTACCTTTTGTTCCAATACATCTCGCCCCTGTACCAGGTTCCCAGTATGCAGAAGGTTGCGCATACTACTTCCCATAGGGACCCGTATATCTCGCTTCATTCTCAGAAAAAGGTCTAAACCCTCGTCGTCCAATAATTCAGGGGGAAGTCCTGCCTCAACTATTCTCATCATGAACATCGAATCTGATTCACTTTGTTTTCTTTCAGGGATCATCTTCATATAGTTTATCGCCGGCCTTTGCCCTTCCGTAATAGTCATTTCCCTGACTGGGAGCTGCAGCTGCGAAGCGTTTCTACTGGGGTTTCTATTTTCCCGCTCATGAGGTCCCTGTAATAACTAACTCCAGTTGTCCGTCTTTGTTTGATATCCCTGTCTCCGGTCTACCGAGACTAGGGGTTCCCATCGGGTGGTATACCCTTGTTGGGGTGTCTCCTCTACCTGTCTGGACATGGGCATATAGTTCTATGGATCCCCTGTTACCCTGGGTATTTGCGCCTCTGCGCCCATATACCTTTCCACTGACCTATCCCTTCGGATACATCCTTGACTGTAGTAATCATAGCCTGTCCCTAAATATGACTCCTTCCATGGCTTTGTTACCCCTTTCATCCCCAGTACTTGTTGGGTAGAGGGTGTGTGTTTCATAACCGCACGTTCCTCTTGTGAGACTGGGTACCAATTAGGTGACTGATTTGTCGACCCTTCCTCATAGCGATAGGTCTGATCTGTAGTCAGGGGATTAAATTCAGCTGGTTCTTTCCTGGGGTCATAATGTCTCTGCTCTAATGCCCCAGCTCTCCTGCTTAGCCCTTGGATTCTCCACGGCTGTGGGGCTGGGAATTTTAGCTGATGTTGGACCGGTGCCTCTTCGGCTTCTGACATATAGGGTGAGGCGTGTGGTGTTACCGCCCTTTTTTGGGTGACTTTGGGTGCATGGCATCTCCCTGTCCTTGGATCATACATTGTTTGACGAGACCACTCCTGCTCCTGCTCTTCCTGAATCTGAACTCTTCTGGAATTTCTGTCCCCATCTCCCCTGGTTCTCCTGACCTGAGGTGGCTCTCCCTCGTTCACTGTGTTTACCGTGTTCTGGCCCGGGGGAGATCTCTCTCCTCTTTCTATGCTGGTCAGTTGATTTTCTCCGCTCTGCTGGAGTTTAAATTCTGGGGGGTTTCCTGGTCCTACGTAATAGAGAGTTGAGGCTCGGTGGAAGTTGGTTGTGTCTGGGGGAGGTGCGGGCCAATCTTCCTCTGATCTGGGTGGCGCAGTTGCCTCTGGTCTAGGGTTGTCTACCAGCGATGGGTACAAGTTAGCCACCCTGGGTCTACTCCCCTTGAATGTGGCCAGCACTCTATTAAATGCCTCCTGTGTCTGGACCACTATGTAGAAATGACTTTCATGCTCCTGGGTAAGGATTTTCATTGCTTCTCTTGCTATCTCCCCATCATATCCGAATATTCCATCTCCGAATATGGTTGTCATAATGACTTGAGTGGGGGCTTGTCCCATGCAGGCTCTTAGTACTCTTAAGAGCCTCTGCCTTTGTTCATCTAGGGTGATGTCTCAGTCTTCAATATCTCAGTGGTCTTGGAGAGGGCTCAATAATGGATTGGTTCTACACCCGGTTAAGCCTCTAGAAAAGACGACTAATTATAAAAGAATACAAAATAGAAATAGAACTACAAAATAGAAATAGAACTACAAAATAGAAATAGAACTATAAATATAAATTCTGTGTAAAATAAGAATAAAATAAATGAAATGGAATATACAACAAAATATCCAGGTGAGCAGTACACATATAAATCAATGTACTAAAATATACATTGTTATATGCTGACATTCACAGAATGTCACAGAATACCTTCTCAGACAGTCAACACAACACTAGCACCAGCAATTAGCACCAGGACGGGAGCGTGCCTATGTTCCCACAGCCCTATGTTCCCACATTTCCTTTTTTCATACATTTGTATCTGATTTTATCCCCCTTTCTCTTAATTTGGTAGCCAATTACACCCAACCTATTATCCAATTGTCCTCTGGTAGTAGAGGGTTCGTCCGACAACCCGTGTTGGCGATTTGAAGGAGAAGAGCTAGCTTCCAAACTCTCTCGAGCTCAACACCGTTACTCCGACATGGGGTTGCTAGTGGAAATGACGAACCCTCATACCGAAATTAACTCAACCTCCATGAGTTAGTGCAATTTAGACACAGTACACATTTAACTATCTAGAATTCTTTAATGAACAGTACACATTCAAACAATCAAAATAAGCAAAAAATGTTGCACTAATTATGCAGTTCACTTAAAACTGGAAAGAGCTCTAGTGCTTTTCAACCTTTTATGTGCCAGGAACAGGCACTCTGCAAGTGCTGTCCTTTGAAGACTATTTCAAGAACAAAAAATAAAACTCAATTTACTATAAGGAGCTTCAGTTTATCAAAGGACGTGTCAAAATTATGCCAGGGAACAGCACATGTCCACAAGCCAGGGCAATTCTAAACAGCTTCCACAACACAGTGGCTGACTGCGCTCCAGTAGGACTCAATATTTCGATTGCCATCATTATACTGTCCCTTCAGTCGGACAAGTGTGGCCTCTAAGATCCTCCACTTGCGTCGCCGTCGTGGGGGTACATCGCCCCTCTCTGCCATCATGATGCTTTCTTCAGTCAGCGTCTGGCGGTCTTTCAGGTGACGGATGAATAGCCACAGAGAGGGATGGCGCACTTGCACTGTATCATTCATTGTCCGGTGGTAAGCTAGAATTAAACAAATTAAACAATTAAACAAAGACCAAACATTAAAATGACTTGTACACAGACATTTTGCAACAGCACACATTCAACATGGTCATTTTGCAATTACTCACATTCGACATGGTTGTTCGTTCTTTGGTCCATGTCCCTCTCGAAGACATTCCACAGAACCGGTGGAAAGGTGGATCCAGGGCGGATGTATGTGTTCCTCATGTAGGTGATGAACTCTTCCATTGCAGCATAGTGTCTCACAAGACGTCTACAGCGTCTGCCATTGACAAGTGTGTTAAAGTTCATCTGAACCAGAGCAAGCGGTAGGTAACCCAGTGCCATGAGTTTGCGGATGACCCGAGCAAGGGTACGGTCTTGGTGATAGGGAACAGCCAATCCGAGCTCTTGGATCCTCCTCCATAGGGATTGGTTAAAATGAAAATAACAACCGCCGACCGTGGCTTCAGGGCATTTTCAAAGTCGCAGACGACAAGTTGAGGGCGCCAATTGTGGTGGGTTACTCGTCGGATGGCCACTTTGACAGCTTGGAGTACTTGCCTGTAGTGTCCAATGGTTCTCTGCTCCATAAGCACATGTACAAGAGGTAGTACAAAGCCATGATGGTTTCCCAATATGGTAAAACACTGTCTGTATGGTCGAGGGCAACTCCTAAAGGTGGCATCCATGTAAGTTGTTCTGCATTGTTGCAGCAGGGTCAGGTTCTCATTTGTTGCAAACACCAGTATGCCCCAATCATTGTCAGCATGCAACAAAAAAAGGTCTTCGGCCCATGTTTGGGCCCATGTGCCTGTGACCTCCACTTCATCCACAGTACCTGGGATGGCTGGCATTGCCTCAGACCTGGCTCTCTGCATTGCTGTACGGATTGCCTGAAACGCCGGTATTGGTGGTCTATCACCTCCTCCTTGGACTGCCCGACGATGTCGCACAAATTCTGCATTGTAAACCCGTCTCACTGGCACAGTTGGATCCTGCCTCACTTGTGCCACAACATCTTGTCGGAATTGAGCTCTGCTGACCATGGCTTCATCCTGGGGGTGGGCATGGTCCTCCTCATGGAACCCAATTACTCTGATAACTGGATCGTCATCCTCGTCATTCAGAAGGTTTGTATACACCTTTGCTCTGCAGTTCTTGCGCCAGCAACACCAATGAATCTTTTCACCTCTTGTTTCATGCCGGTGGAAACGGAAGTTCTGAACAACTAAAACCTTTCCTCCTCGGTTTCCAGGGATCAAGCTTCCATGAATAGCAGCCATCTGAGCTGACTTTTCAGGACCTTATTACCTATTAACTAACACTTATTATGGATGGTTACTATAAAGTGCTTCCAAAAAATCTTGTGGGAGGATAGGGTTTAAATGGAAGGGAAATGTAGGAACACAAGGCCTAATTTTGAAAATGTCCTAGAAATGTGGGAACATAGGGCCTAATTTTGAGAAAAATCTTAGAAATGTGGGAACATAGGGCTGTGGGAACATAGGGCCTAATTTTGAGTGAAAAAAAAATCTTAGAAATGTGGGAACATAGGGCTGTAAGGGCTTGCACAGAAAAGTCGACTAATCGACACTACCACTATCGTCACTACCACAAGTCGACGCCTACCGGGAGACGCGTCGTGATTTCACACTTTAAGAATTTTTTTTTTTGTATTTTTTTTTACACTTTTTTTTTTGGACAGCCCATTCTGTCTCTGTTTTTTGCGTGCGTGTGTATGTGATGATGTCATCAACGGCGCGTCGACGTTACGTCGACTTTGAAAAAATCAGAAGTCGTGCAACCCCTAGGCTGTGGAGATATTGGTTCTACACCCGGTTTTGGTTTAATCCCAGTTCCTTATTTGCAAGGTGGGATTAGTTTTATTCTTTTGTTAAACGGGTTAAATCAAAATAATATCAAAATAATAAGCAAAGCAAAGCGATGTATGTAATGGTATTTAAAGTTTATCTATATTATCTTCCTCTGTTTAGAGTGTCCTATTCTAATATCCCTTATTCAGGGTGCTAAGTTAACCTCTTTCGAGGGTTTGTGCTCTGAGTCTGATAATAGGTATCGAACTCTAACCTCCCAGCTCTCGTCTCTCGTCTGACGTCTGAGCCTGAGTCTCTCTGAGTCTGTGTCTCTGTCTCTGTCTCTCCTCCGCCTCCGGAGTGTTCCTATCTTTATACCCCAAGATTGGGTATCTGCGCGCGAATGCTCGTATATCTATTTTTTTTCAATACCCTCAGCATCCTTCTTCTTCCACTGTGTTCAGATCATGCTGGTGCTTCTAAGGTTTTGCACATCACACCTATTGTATTTTTTCTTATGCCCATTGGTCGATCCTCCTGTACTTTCCATCGCGTACAGAAACATGGCAGGGGTTATTTTGTATAATCACACCTATGGCCGGACGTACATGTCTCTTTGTGCGCAGCCTCGCAGATATATTTGTTCTAACCCATTTGGTCGCATTCTCGTATTCTCCATCGTAGACATGCTTGGGCTCCTAGTTCGAGTATCACACCTTTAGGCAGGATACACGTGTTGTGTTCGTGTAGCGTGCACAGCGTTGATACAAACAATAGTTTTCCAAGAAACACTAAATTATACATTGTCATGCCGCATTGTAAGCGTAGCTTCAGTAGGCCTACAAAAGAATTTAAGGTTCCAAGAAATAAAGTTATAATAACTTCTCGGCCTTTTAGTCACATATGTTATACAAAATTACTAAGAAAGTATATGTCTAACAAAGCAAAGCATACATACATACTTCATAACATAAGAACTATGGTATACATGTTATACAGTATTACCAAGAAATACAAAACTATTCATTAATCAAAAGCACTTCATAACATAAGAACTATGGTATACATGTTATACAGTATTACCAAGAAATACAAAACTATTCATTAATCAAAAGCACTTCATAATATAAGAATTATAAGGAGGAAACGTGTGTTTGTGTGTGAGTCGCCCCCACCTCCCCTGTCGTGCTGCTGCTGGTGAAACAGGAACTGGGGCACCTGGGTTATTATACATTGTCATTAAAAGTGTGAAGTTTGGCTCTCCACCTTCACTGTCTGCCTGACCGCAGGCGAAAAACCCCAGTAGATAAAAAAATAAAAAAGAAACAGGTTCAACAAGTTCACAGTCCATCGCTGGTGTTGTGTCAAAGAAATAAACCTTATAGGCACACATGTCATAAATGCTACACAGAATTATTAAGAAATACAGAATTGTACCTTAATCAAAGCACTTAGAAAAGAATACATCTTAAACCTAAAAGAATTATAAAACAAACCCAAGTTCACATTCTTTGTACCGGGAAACGTGTGTTTGTGAGTGTGAACTCCCCCACTCTACCTTCGTCTCTGCTGCAGACGAGACCTTGGTACATGAAAAAAACACAGGACATGGGTTCACGTACAGGCCCTTCACTGGTGTCGTCTGTCGAAATAAACCTTATATGTTACACATCAAAATCACAAATGCTACACAGAATTATGCATTGCTGAAGAAATACAGAATTATTAATTAATACTGAATTGTAGTCACATATGTCATACAGAATTATGCATTTCTATGGGCATCATTCAACAATGGATGGATGGATGGCACAGAACGCATTTATTGAACATTATACCCATTGTCAAATCTACAGTATCCATGCAGCAATAGACCCTCTTCACAGACACAAGGTTCACTTGTATAGGAACAGAAGAGGGCATACACAACACTACCTGCTAACTTAAGCGCTAGCAGACTAACTAATGAAGTTAAATCCACTACCCTGGTGCCAGTAATAAGGGTCTATATCTTCAGATCCTTACCAAATATTGTGAGCAGTATTGTTTTAAAATATAACTTATCTCTCAGCTAAACAATATTATATCATGCCAGATGAAAGCACATGATGAGAGTGCACACGAGAGCAGCATCATAGCACTTAACTAAAACTTACTTACTAGATCCGTCGCAGACTCTGAATACAAATACTTCCATTCTGGAAGACATTCAAGGACTTTAAGCTACACTATATGGCCAAAAGTCAGTGGACACCCCAATTATTGAGTTCAGGTGTTTCAGCCACACCCATTGCTAACAGGTGCATAAAATCAAGCACATAGCCATGAAATCTCCACAAACATTTACAATTCAGAATGGTTCGTAAAGAGCTCAGTGACTTTGAACGCGGCACTGTCATAGGATGCCATCTTTGCCACAAGTCAGTTTGTGAAATTTCTGCCCTACTAGATGTGCCCCGGTCAACTGTAAGTGCTATTATTGTGAAGTGGAAGCGCCTAGGAGCAACAACAGCTCGGCCACGAAGTGGTAGACCACGCAAACTCACAGAGCGGGGCCGACGAGTGCTGAAGATCGCCTATCATCTGCTGTATCACTCACTACAGAGTACCAAACTGCCTCTGGAAGCACCATCAGCACAAGAACTGTGCGTCGGGAGCTTCATGGAATGGGTTTCCATGGCCGATCAGCTGCACACAAGCCTCACATCACCATGCGCAATGCCAAGCGTCGGTTGGAGTGGTGTAAAGCACGCCGCAACTGGACTCTGGAGCAGTGGAAACGTGTTCTTTGGAGTGATGAATCACGCTTCACTATCTGGCAGTCTGATGGACGAATCTGGGTTTGGCGGATGCCAGGAGAACGTTACCTTCTGGAATGCATAGCGCCTTAGTTCCAGTGAAGGGTATGCTTAATGCTACAGGATATGAAGACATCTTAGCCAATTGGGCGCTTCCAACTTTGTGGCAACAGTTTGGAGAAGGCCCTTTGCTGTTCCAGCAG
>PIJE02003338.1:8865-42093 GCA_002895965.2 Coryphaenoides rupestris | reverse complement strand
CGCTTCCTCCGTAGGTAAACAGCGAAGTGGGTCGCACACAGTGCCTGCTTGTTGATTTTATTGTTGTACATTATTTAAATGTGTGCACTTTGTGCGTTGGGCCAGAGGCCTGGAAAGGTGTGTCCTGTGTGAACAATAGAAACGTCTTCCTTTAGCGAAAAACAGTCTGGCTTGCGTGCGTCTGGCTTATCGTGTGAACTTTTCTGTGGGTGGGGCTGGCTACTGAGTGTGTATTTCATTTTACATTTCTTACATTCTTAACAGAATGAAAAGGAGACTGCCGAAGCCCGGTTCACTAAACTCAAACTGCAGGCCAAAGCCAAGATGGTCTCCCTCAATAAACAGATCCACGAGTTGAAAGGACAGGAAGGACCAGCAGTAAGTAACACCAGACTGCCAGACCGTGTTCATGCCAGGAAAGGAGGACGCCGTGTGTAGGATCTCATCCCTGACGACTCCCACAGAATGAGATATTTTTGTTTTTCTGTGAAAATATATGTCCTGCTCCCTGCCTACCAAGCACGGTTAGTGTGTGAACATGTGTGTGCTAAAAACTCCATTGATTTTAGTTGCTCTCAGCTAGAGCATGAGTACGGAAATGGGGTGCAGTTAATTTTGACATAGTAAAAAGCTCGTCACCAACCCCGCCGTCGCTTTGACAGTCCTCTCTCTCTCTCCTTTCTGTCCTCCACACCGAATGTACTCTCCTCTGTCCTTCTTTGTGTCTGGGTCTCTCACGATCCCAGTACTAGACCATTGAACTCCCCCTCGTCTTTGTTCTGGGTTCTCCTTCTACGTTTTCTACCACCTTACTTGCGTTCTTCTGTCTCTCAGGTCTCCTTAGGCCACGCTTACATTGCCACACCCGTGCTGACTCTAGTCTCTCTCCTCTCTCTGTCTCTCTGTCTCTCTCTCTCTCTGTCTCTGTCTCTGTCTCTCTGTGTCTGTGTGTGAGAGACAAGCATCAAGGTTCCCTGGTATTGCTCTGTGACATTCTGTTCATGCCATCTGCGTACTTATCGGAGTTATTGTACCTTTCATCTGTGATGGAGTGACCGTCTGGGTCTCACTCTGACCCCTAACCCATATATATATATATTCTTCTACAGTAGGAGAGGAGATGGCTGTTTGCTTTAGAACAACATGAGGAATCATAATGTTGTTATTTGGAGAAACATAAGTGATATTTTTGATGAGCCATCAGAAATCTACCCATTCCCCCCAGAATTATAATATGTATAATGTTAATAATATGTAGTTACATCTTCAATCCAATCAAACAGATGGCTAGTTCTTGTGATACCCCAATACATAGAATATGTTCTATATACAGTATATTCCTATGAATATATATCTATATTAATAATCACTGTATGTTACTATGGATTTATCTGTTATCAAAAGTAAACAATAAAAGTAAGTAAATATTATATATATTATGATGAAAGACCTTAAAATGACTTCAGTCATCATTATTTTGAGGTCATATTCTCTCACTTTCACAATAAAAGCGCGCATTACAGGTGAGTTCTCCTTGCCTTGCTGCAGAGTCCCAACAGCTCCTTCACGGGGGGCCCGGGGCCCGAGGTGCTGGAGGAGGAGCTCCGCGCTCTGAAGACCAGGCTGGCGGAGGAGGAGGCCGGCAGCAGGGACCTCCTCCAGAGGCTGCAGACCACACAGCACCTCCTCCAGGAGAAGGAGGTGGACCACGCTGAGCAGGTACCTACTGTTTGTCTTTCTGTGCTGACAGTGCATACACGCGGTTCATTACAGGGCATTACCGGGTCTGGGGGATCAAACCATCATAACTGGCTCCCCTGGCTTCACTAAAACCACCACTAGACCTGTAATTGGTCAAAACTAGACATGTGACCGTTAAAAATGTGCCTGTTCAGAACCGCTGCTTGCAGCTTTCTCAAGAACCGCTCATACAAACACTTAGTGCGGCTTGTATTGGGATCTTAGAGTGTGTGTGTGTGTGTGTGTTTGTTTGTGTGTGTGTGTGTGTGTGTGTGTGTGTGTGTGGTGTGTGTTGTGTGTGTGTGTGTGTGTGTGTGTGTGTTGTGTGTGTGTGTGTGTTAGGTGTGTGTGTTGTGTCGTGAGTGGTGTTGAGGCGTGGTGTGTGAGAAGGACGTGCGTTTCCAGGAGCAGATCCAGAGGCAGGAAGAGGAGCTGCTGAGAGTGGCATCTGAGTCCCAGGCGGCCAACCCTGACCTTCAACAGGTACATCACCCTTGACCTCTGACCCCCAGCAAATTACACAATATATACTATACAAGTCTGACTCAACATAAAATATTATTAGCATTTGTGAAAATCTGGTCTATACAAAGTCTGGTCTATAAAATCTGTGTGTCTACATCCATACCCCCCCCCCCCCACCCACCCCCAGACCCTGCAGTCGTCCCAGCAGCAGTGCGAGGAGCTGGGGGAGGCTCTGCACTCTCGCTCCCTGGAGCTGGAACTCCTTCAGCAGGAGGTGGCCAACGCCGATCACCAGAAACAGGTTCCTCTGACCCTGCCTGACTGGGGACCTCTCTGCCTCGCCATGTCCACCATTTACCTCTTGATTCATTTGGAACATACTTCTAACTAAATCACTCAATCAGCAATCAATCAAAGTCACTCAATCAGCTAGCATATTTATATCTAGATTGATGGCATTGTTATCATATTCACTCGGGGGGGCAGGATATTTCAAGGGGTTTCAGGTGTTTGATTCCCCAACTGAATGTTCTGGACTTGAAGGTCCTTCCAGAATCCAATACTGGAGGGAGGAGAGAATACAGGGTTCCACAGACTCATAGCGAGATCTCCGCCCTTTACCAAGGGTCACTGATCCCAATACGTTTGTTGGTGAAAGAGATGTAGAGTGAAAAGATGAATCCACTGGTCAAGTGTTCTGTTTTCCCGCAAAGCTTAAGCTGGGGCCATTGCGTTATTAAGCCACGTTGGATAAGTGTCTTCTAATAACATCATATAATCAGATCATTAAGGAGGATATGAGGTTTATTGCTGTTAGTGGAGGCTTGCTTCACTCGTCCTTCATAACTTGATGTCTCCCTTTCTCACGCTTCTCTCAGATCCTAACAGCTCAGTTCAGGCAGATGGACCAGGAGCTGGCTGAATCGGGCAGAAAAATGGAGGAAGAGCGGCAGCGGTGGACCCTGGAGCTCAGTGGAGCTCAGAAGGAAGTGGAAGCCCTCAGATCCAACATGGCTGAGCTGGAAGCCCTCAGATCCAACATGGCTGAGCTGGAAGCCCTCCGGTCCAACATGGCTGAGCTGGAAGTGCTTCAGATCCAACATGGCTGAGCTGGAAGCCCTCAGATCCAACATGGCTGAGCTGGAAGCCCTCAGATCTAACATGGCTGAGCTAGAAGCCCTCAGATCCAACATGGCGGCCTGGGAGAGGGAGAAGGCTGAGCTGGACACTCTCAGATCCAACATGGATGCCTGGGAGAGGGAGAAGGCTGAGCTGGAAATTCTCAGATCGAACATGGACACCTGGGAGAGGGAGAAGGCAGAGCTGGCAGCCCTCAGATCCAACATGGACACATGGGAGACGGAGAAGGCTGAGCTAGAAGCCCTCAGATCCAACATGGCTGAGCTAGAAACCCTCAGATCCAAACATGGCTGAGCTAGAAGCCCTCAGATCAAACATGGACACATGGGAGACGGAGAAGGCTGAGCTGGAAGCCCTCAGATCCAACATGGACACATGGGAGACGGAGAAGGCTGAGCTGGAAGCCCTCAGATCCACATGGTGTCCTGGGAGAACGATAAGGCAGAGGTATCCAGGCTGGAAGCGGAGCTGGCCTCCCTGAGAGAGGCCGAGTACTGGGCTCTCAACGCCAGCCAGGAGGCTCTGGAGGAAGAGAAGAGAGGGTCGCCAGGCTGGAATCAGAGCTGGCCGAGGTGAAGGAGGCCGAGCTCGCAGCCCTCCAAGCTAGCTGCGCCTCCGCCGACAGCAGCCAAGCAGAGATCGCTCGTCTGCAGGGGGAGCTCATGGCTGTGCGCAGTGGTGAGGAGATCAGCACTGGCTCAGTGGCTACGGAGAGGCCGGGTGAATTGAGAGCGGTGGAAGAGGAGAGCCAGAGGAAAGGGCAGATCTTGGCGGAGCTGTGGCAGGGCCTGTGTTCCCTGGTTCCAGAAGCTGGCCACGAGGCAGTGGAGGAGCGCTCCGTACCCAGAGATCCGTCCCTGGTCCTGGGCAGACTGGAGGCGCTAGGGGCCCGGGTGGCCACACTGGAGGAGGAGTGTCAGAGTAGCGAGGAGAACTGCCACCAGCTCACCTGCGCGGTGGACACCCTTCAGGGTAAGGACGATCTCTAGATGGCTTGACTCTGTATGATCTAATATGTCACCTGTTACTATTTTGACTGCCCTCTCTTGATTCATAAGTTTCATAAGTTATGTACTTCTAAAATGTAATGAATCCTGTTGGTTTCCAGAGCAACTACAGGCAAAAACGTCAGAACAGGAGGAAGCTGCCGCTAAGATAAGACAACTGGAGGTGGAGACTGGATCGGTAGGTTGCAATCACATCCCCCCCCCCACCACACACACACATTTTCTATTTAAGCCAACGTCAAACATTTTCTGTATACCTATTGCAGTTCTTTTTTTACATGTATTTTGTTCTATCCGGTACTAATTACTTGACAAGTGACTCGCCGTTCACTCATACTTGGTATTTTTCATCCACTGTTTATACTTTCTGCATGTATATCAATTATTGGTTATCATGGTTATTATTCTCTATCGAATTAAAAACAGGATATTTAAATGAAATGTTAATAAAATTATGAATAGCAAGCTTATTAAGGTCATAATTAGTCTATTACCGAAAATGCCTAGTAACCACTTAAAATCCTGTAATTTTCTCAAAAATCGACAGTGCGCCTTATAATCCGGTGCGCCTTATGTATTAACCTCGAACCGATTTTATGTGGTACACGGCGCTCAAAAATCTGTCAAGCCGCACCGCTTGATGGATTGTCGGCGCATTACGGCTACCGCGGCGTAATACTTGATGGATTGTCGGCGCATTACGGCTACCGCGGAGTAATACTTGATGGATTGTCGGCGCATTACGGCTACCACGGCGTAATACTAGCCTTGCGGAGTAATACGTACTGTGCTTCAACATACCGGTAATATTATGGTGTGTGTATAAGGACTGAAGATGAAGAATTTGATGGATTTGTGGATGAGGAATGAACTGAAAAAGTGAGTGTATTGTTTTGTATTTTATGTGTTACAACTGAACAATGTTGAGAGTTATTGTGAATGAGTTGAATAAAGTTCGATTTATCTGACTGTTTTGTGTTGCTTAATGCGCCTTATAATGCGGTGCGCCTTATAATCCGGTGCGCCTTATGTATGAAAATAGACCCGTTCATTGACAGTGCGCCTTATAATCCGGTGCGCCTTATAGTCCGGAAAATACGGTACTAAAATGCCTAGTAACCTGACTCTAGATTTGTATTTGAATATTTTCTCTGTAATAATTTACAAAAGTAGTGTGATTGTTTGCTTTGGTTAAGTTAAATATCAGGGAATTACTAAATGCACAAAATAAAGAGGTGTGTGTGTCTCTCTTAGATGTCTGCTGAATCTGTCCAACACGCGACTCAACCATCAGAGCTTGATTCTTCTGAATCTGAGAAAGGTAAGATTATCAGGGCTGGATAACCCCCTTCGATAACCTCTTTGTGGAAATGTGCCAATGTCCAACATGAGATCACATCCAGTTAAAGCTTATTAAAAAGTCAATAGCTTAATGTGTCAGCACACAGTATGGACTCTGTGCTCTAATGCATCCTGCCAAGTGCACAAACCTTCCATTTGGTCTTCTGTTTGTTCTGTGTGAAGCTGAACATTTGTACAAGAGGGAGGTATTCACACCATTATATTATCTACAACACGTACATTCGGTCATACATAATCACCTGACCTGAAAGGCACGTTTCTATGACATGTATTGCATGTATGATGTAAAAGCCACATCTTTCAGATATACTGTACATATCTGGATGTGGCTTTTACATCATACATGCAATACATGTCATAGAAACGTGCCTTTCAGGTCAGGTGATTATGTATGACCGAATGTACGTGTTGTAGATAATATAATGGTGTGAATACCTCCCTCTTGTACAAATGTTCAGCTTCACACAGAACAAACAGAAGACCAAATGGAGGGTTTGTGCACTTGGCAGGATGCATTAGAGCACAGAGTCCATACTGTGTGCTGACACATTAAGCTATTGACTTTTTAATAAGCTTTAACTGGATGTGATCTCATGTTGGACATTGGCACATTTCCACAAAGAGGTTATCGAAGGGGGTTATCCAGCCCTGATAATCTTACCTTTCTCAGATTCAGACGAATCAAGCTCTGATGGTTGAGTCGCGTGTTGGACAGATTCAGCAGACATCTAAGAGAGACACACACACCTCTTTATTTTGTGCATTTAGTAATTCCCTGATATTTAACTTAACCAAAGCAAACAATCACACTACTTTTGTAAATTATTACAGAGAAAATATTCAAATACAAATCTAGAGTCAGGTTACTAGGCATTTTCAGTAAGTATTTTCCGGACTATAAGGCGCACCGGATTATAAGGCGCACTGTCAATGAACGGGTCTATTTTGCATACATAAGGCGCACCGGATTATAAGGCGCACCGCATTATAAGGCGCATTAAGCAACACAAAACAGTCAGATAAATCGAACTTTATTCAACTCATTCACAATAACTCTCAACATTGTTCAGTTGTAACACATAAAATACAAAACAATACGCTCACTTTTTCAGTTCATTCCTCATCCACAAATCCATCAAATTCTTCATCTTCAGTCCTTATACACACACCATAATATTACCGGTATGTTGAAGCACAGTACGTATTACTCCGCAAGGCTAGTATTACGCCGCGGTAGCCGTAATGCGCCGACAATCCATCAAGTATTACTCCGCGGTAGCCGTAATGCGCCGACAATCCATCAAGTATTACTCCGCGGTAGCCGTAATGCGCCGACAATCCATTAAGCGGCGCTGCTTGACAGATTTCTGAGCGCCGTGTACCACATAACATCGGTTCGAGGTTAATACATAAGGCGCACCGGATTATAAGGCGCACTGTCGATTTTTGAGAAAATTACAGGATTTTAAGTGCGCCTTATAGTCCGAAAAATACGGTAATACAATTACTACTAAGCTTGCTATTCATAATTTTATTAACATTTCATTTAAATATCCTGTTTTAATTCGATAGAGAATAATAACCATGATAACCAATAATTGATATACATGCAGAGAAGTATAAACAGTGGATGAAAATACCAAGTATGAGTCACTTGTCAAGTAATCAGTACCGGATAGAACAAAATACATGTAAAAAAAGAACTGCAATAGGTATACAGAAAATGTTTGACGTTGGCTTAAATAGAAAATGTGTGTGTGTGGGGGGGGGGGATGTGATTGCAACCTACCGATCCAGTCTCCCCCTCCAGTTGTCTTATCTTAGCGGCAGCTTCCTCCTGTTCTGACGTTTTTGCCTGTAGTTGCTCTGGAAACCAACAAGATTCATTACATTTTAGAAGTACATAACTTATGAAACTGTCATTCTCCAAGAATCAAGAGAGCAGTCAAAATAGTAACAGGTGACATATTAGATCATACAGAGTCAAGCCATCTAGAGATCGTCCTTACCCTGAAGGGTGTCCACCGCGCGGGTGAGCTGGTGGCAGTTCTCCTCGCTACTCTGGCACTCCTCCTCCAGTGTGGCCACCCGGGCCCCTAGCGCCTCCAGTCTGCCCAGGACCAGGGACGGATCTCTGGGTACGGAGCGCTCCTCCACTGCCTCGTGGCCAGCTTCTGGAACCAAGGAACACAGGCCCTGCCACAGCTCCGCCAAGATCTGCCCTTTCCTCTGGCTCTCCTCTTCCACCGCTCTCAATTCACCCGGCCTCTCCGTAGCCACTGAGCCAGTGCTGCTCTCCTCACCACTGCGCACAGCCATGAGCTCCCCCTGCAGACGAGCGATCTCTGCTTGGCTGCTGTCGGCGGAGGCGCAGCTAGCTTGGAGGGCTGCGAGCTCGGCCTCCTTCACCTCGGCCAGCTCTGATTCCAGCCTGGCGACCCTCTTCTTCTCTTCCTCCAGAGCCTCCTGGCTGGCGTTGAGAGCCCAGTACTCGGCCTCTCTCAGGGAGGCCAGCTCCGCCTCCAGCCTGGATACCTCTGCCTTATCGTTCTCCCAGGACACCATGTTGGATCTGAGGGCTTCCAGCTCAGCCTTCTCCGTCTCCCATGTGTCCATGTTGGATCTGAGGGCTTCCAGCTCAGCCTTCTCCGTCTCCCATGTGTCCATGTTTGATCTGAGGGCTTCTAGCTCAGCCATGTTGGATCTGAGGGTTTCTAGCTCAGCCATGTTGGATCTGAGGGCTTCTAGCTCAGCCATGTTGGATCTGAGGGCTGCCAGCTCTGCCTTCTCCCTCTCCCAGGTGTCCATGTTCGATCTGAGAATTTCCAGCTCAGCCTTCTCCCTCTCCCAGGCATCCATGTTGGATCTGAGAGTGTCCAGCTCAGCCTTCTCCCTCTCCCAGGCCGCCATGTTGGATCTGAGGGCTTCTAGCTCAGCCATGTTAGATCTGAGGGCTTCCAGCTCAGCCATGTTGGATCTGAGGGCTTCCAGCTCAGCCATGTTGGATCTGAGCACTTCCAGCTCAGCCATGTTGGACCGGAGGGCTTCCAGCTCAGCCATGTTGGATCTGAGGGCTTCCAGCTCAGCCATGTTGGATCTGAGGGCTTCCACTTCCTTCTGAGCTCCACTGAGCTCCAGGGTCCACCGCTGCCGCTCTTCCTCCATTTTTCTGCCCGACTCAGCCAGCTCCTGGTCCATCTGCCTGAACTGAGCTGTTAGGATCTGAAGAGAGTGTGAGAAAGGGAGACATCAAGTATGAAGACAAGGAAGCAAGCCCCCCCCTAACAGCATAAACGCCATATCCTCCTTAATGATCTGATTATATGTTTATTAGAAGACACTTATCCAACGTGGCTTAACGCAATAGCCCCAGCTTAAGCTTTTGCGGAAACAAGACACTTGACCAGTTGAATTCATCTTTTCACTCTACATCTCTTTCACCAACAACGTATTGGATCAAGTGGCCTTGGTAAAGGCGGAGATCTCGTATGAGTCTGTGGAACCCTGTATTCTCTCCTCCCTCCAGTATTGGATTCTGGAAGGACCTAATATAAAATGTTTCCCCGTAATTAAAACATTCATCATCAGTGCTGGTATGGTCTGACTCCATTTTGCTTCAACACAGACATGATGCCCCCTTTATGGATAAGCAGTGTGAGACATGAAAGATTTCTGCTGAAAAATGAACAATTTTGTTTCACCCTTGTGGGAATTGATTTCAGCCTGACATCGGGCTTCAAGTCCAGAACATTTCAGTTGGGAATCAAACACCTGAAACCCCTTGAATATCCTGCCCCCCGAGTGAATATGATAACAATGCCATCATCTAGATATAAATATGCTAGCTGATTGAGTGACTTTGATTGATTGCTGATTGAGTGATTTAGTTAGAAGTATGGTGGACATGGCGAGGCAGAGAGGCATCCAGTCAGGCAGGGTCAGAGGAACCTGTTTCTGGTGATCGGCGTTGGCCACCTCCTGCTGAAGGAGTTCCAGCTCCAGGGAGCGAGAGTGTAGAGCCTCCCCCAGCTCCTCGCACTGCTGCTGGGACGACTGCAGGGTCTGGGGGTGGGTGGGTGGGGGTATGGATGTAGACACACAGATTTTATAGACCAGACTTTGTATAGACCAGATTTTCACAAATGCTAATAATATTTTATGTTGAGTCAGACTTGTATAGTATATATTGTGTAATTTGCTGGGGGTCAGAGGTCAAGGGTGATGTACCTGTTGAAGGTCAGGGTTGGCCGCCTGGGACTCAGATGCCACTCTCAGCAGCTCCTCTTCCTGCCTCTGGATCTGCTCCTGGAAACGCACGTCCTTCTCACACACCACCGCCTGCAAGACCCTCAGCTGACAGACACACACACACACACACACACACACACACACACACACACACACACACACACACACACACACACACACACACACACACACACACACACACACACACACACACACACACACACACACACACACACGCAACACACACACACACACACTTTAGCCCTCAAGTATAGAGCCCATCTAAGTTGTTTGTATGAGCGGTTCTTGAGAAAGCTGCAAGCAGCGGTTCTGAACAGGCACATTTTTAACGGTCACATGTCTAGTTTTGACCAATTACAGGTCTAGTGGTGGTTTTAGTGAAGCCAGGGGAGCCAGTTATGATGGTTTGATCCCCCAGACCCGGTAATGCCCTGTAATGAACCGCGTGTATGCACTGTCAGCACAGAAAGACAAACAGTAGGTACCTGCTCAGCGTGGTCCACCTCCTTCTCCTGGAGGAGGTGCTGTGTGGTCTGCAGCCTCTGGAGGAGGTCCCTGCTGCCGGCCTCCTCCTCCGCCAGCCTGGTCTTCAGAGCGCGGAGCTCCTCCTCCAGCACCTCGGGCCCCGGGCCCCCCGTGAAGGAGCTGTTGGGACTCTGCAGCAAGGCAAGGAGAACTCACCTGTAATGCGCGCTTTTATTGTGAAAGTGAGAGAATATGACCTCAAAATAATGATGACTGAAGTCATTTTAAGGTCTTTCATCATAATATATATAATATTTACTTACTTTTATTGTTTACTTTTGATAACAGATAAATCCATAGTAACACACAGTGATTATTAATATAGATATATATTCATAGGAATATACTGTATATAGAACATATTCTATGTATTGGGGTATCACAAGAACTAGCCATCTGTTTGATTGGATTGAAGATGTAACTACATATTATTAACATTATACATATTATAATTCTGGGGGGAATGGGTAGATTTCTGATGGCTCATCAAAAATATCACTTATGTTTCTCCAAATAACAACATTATGATTCCTCATGTTGTTCTAAAGCAAACAGCCATCTCCTCTCCTACTGTAGAAGAATATATATATATATGGGTTAGGGGTCAGAGTGAGACCCAGACGGTCACTCCATCACAGATGAAAGGTACAATAACTCCGATAAGTACGCAGATGGCATGAACAGAATGTCACAGAGCAATACCAGGGAACCTTGATGCTTGTCTCTCACAGACAGACACAGAGAGAGACAGAGAGAGAGAGAGAGAGAGAGAGAGACAGAGAGAGAGAGAGACAGAGAGACAGAGACAGAGAGAGAGACTGTCAAGCACGGGTGTGTGCAGCTTTTTACTTGTCAAATAAACTGGACCTCATTTTGTACTCAGTTCTCTGTCTAATCAATGTTTAGCACACAATGTTCTACTACACTACCTGGCTTGTAGCAGGAGGACATGATATTCACAGAACAAAAGGAGGCATGAACACGGTCTGGCAGTCTGGTGTTACTTACTGCTGGTCCTTCCTGTCCTTTCAACTCGTGGATCTGTTTATTGAGGGAGACCATCTTGGCTTTGGCCTGCAGTTTGAGTTTAGTGAACCGGGCTTCGGCAGTCTCCTTTTCATTCTGTTAAGAATGTAAGAAATGTAAAATGAAATACACACTCAGTAGCCAGCCCCACCCACAGAAAAGTTCACACGATAAGCCAGACGCACGCAAGCCAGACTGTTTTTCGCTAAAGGAAGACGTTTCTATTGTTCACACAGGACACACCTTTCCAGGCCTCTGGCCCAACGCACAAAGTGCACACATTTAAATAATGTACAACAATAAAATCAACAAGCAGGCACTCATCCCTAGTGTGCGACCCACTTCGCTGTTTACCTACGGAGGAAGCGGCACTGCAAATTCAGGGAGGGGAGGAGCCATTGAACTCAGCTTGTTTGAATGCAAAATATATATATACTGTATATATATATATGGTAATTACATAACCAATATACAGTATAATCCAAAACTTGTCGCACTGCTCAAAAAGATTGGGGTTCTCTGTGTCCAAAGAGCCCCACCCCCTCAGAGACGCACCTGCAGCAGGGTGTCCTTGTGGGCCAGCTGGGCGTCCTTGTCACGCACCAGCTCCTTCAGCTGGACCACCAGCTGCTCCAGGTGGGCCAGCCTCTCCGTGGCCTCCTCGGACCCCCCGCCCTCCCAGCCGCCGGGGGCCTCAGAGGCGGGCTGCTGGGGGACCAGACCATCCTGCGTGGACACACACACACGCACACGCACACACACAAACACACACACACACAACACAACACACACACACAACACACACAACACAACACACACAACACACACAACACACAACACACACACACACAACCACACACGAGTATTGTATGTTTTCGACTCCCAGCAAACAAGCAATACACCCTAACCAGCTCCTTAATGACATGCGACATTACATATTGGCCTAAGCAGGGCTTGTTATTAAGCAGTTGCATCCAGGCTAATGTTTGCTTGCCCGATTAATTAACCTTCTAATCAAAATGGAAAAGTTTGTTTTCATTATTGTGTATTAAACAAATATTGTGTTGGATCCAAACTAATCCATTAACACACCAAAGTCACATAACAACACAAACAAACTAAACCGATGGAGGCAGCAGTAGACCAGCAACTCCTGTGTTCTGTGAGATAAAAAGACTGAACACTAGAGCATATTAATCGGATACCCCACACACACAGACTGTGCGACTGTGACTCTATTGATGATCTATTGGAATGTATATCTCGATACTATGCTGTATCGATAGTTTATTTCCCCCCACCCCTAACACACACAGACACACATGACGACGACGACTACAGAGGAGGCATTTTAAAGAGGGATTAGTAAATATTGACGACCGATGGGTTACACCTCTGAGACACAAGTGTTGTGCAATCGATGCGTGCGCGTGCGTGTGCGTGTGTGTGTGTGTGTACCTGCGGGTCTCCATCGGGAGCCTCCTCCCCGGACAGCTCCTGGAGCACTGTGGCCAGGCGGTTAAACATCAAGCTGTCAACATCAAAACATCAATGAGCAACACAACAACAACAACAACAACAACACAAACACAACACAACACACCAGTTCTTCACGGCGCCATAAAACATCTGAGCATTGTTGTCGTCTGGCTTTAAATAATAATCAATAGGTTTCAAATGAAGAGACGGACAGACATTTCTTTTTTTTGGGGGCATTATTTCAAAAACGACCCAAACAAACCCGAGTGGCGCCGGAGAAACCCGACTGTTGCCGAGCCCCCGTCGAGACGGTGAAGTGCGGCTGCGTCACTCTCTCTCTGCGTGTGTGTGTGTGTGTGTGTGTGTGTAGCCGCCGCCACCACTACTACGACTGATTTTAACGCGGACGGTTTTCTCTCCCAAGCGGACGAACAACACGCTCGTCTTCCGGCGGCCACACAGTAAGCATGTCGGCGCTCTGACAGACCCGTGATCCGCGTAAATACGTGGCGGGGAACGACGACTGTCCGCGTTAAAATCAGTCGTATCAGTCGTAGTAGTGGTGGCGGCGGCTACACACACACACACACACACACACGCAGAGAGAGAGTGACGCAGCCGCACTTCACCGTCTCGACGGGGGCTCGGCAACAGTCGGGTTTCTCCGGCGCCACTCGGGTTTGTTTGGGTCGTTTTTGAAATAATGCCCCCAAAAAAAAGAAATGTCTGTCCGTCTCTTCATTTGAAACCTATTGATTATTATTTAAAGCCAGACGACAACAATGCTCAGATGTTTTATGGCGCCGTGAAGAACTGGTGTGTTGTGTTGTGTTTGTGTTGTTGTTGTTGTTGTTGTTGTGTTGCTCATTGATGTTTTGATGTTGACAGCTTGATGTTTAACCGCCTGGCCACAGTGCTCCAGGAGCTGTCCGGGGAGGAGGCTCCCGATGGAGACCCGCAGGTACACACACACACACACCACACACACACGCACACGCACGCGCACGCATCGATTGCACAACACTTGTGTCTCAGAGGTGTAACCCATCGGTCGTCAATATTTACTAATCCCTCTTTAAAATGCCTCCTCTGTAGTCGTCGTCGTCATGTGTGTCTGTGTGTGTTAGGGGTGGGGGGAAATAAACTCGATACAGCATAGTATCGAGATATACATTCCAATAGATCATCAATAGAGTCACAGTCGCACAGTGTGTGTGTGGGGTATCCGATTAATACTGCTCTAGTGTTCAGTCTGTGGTGAGAGCCTAGTCTGTTTGTTAGGTTGAGGTCTTAAGTTGCTCAGCAATGCAATGCCTAAAGTGTAGGAGTGCTGGTCTCAGACCAGGTTTTCCTCATCACAAGGAAGCTGTGACATATAGTTTTCTTCTGCTCTCTTTCCAATTCTCAACTCTTAAAACATCCTCTATAACCTGTGATTTGGTCATTATAATGTACATGATTGTTATTCAAAGTGTTATTACATTACATTACGGAAAGGATCCCTCCAGAAATTGACTTTTTTTCTTAGAGTGATATTGTTTCTTTTTAACCAGTCATTTTTATCTCACAGAACACAGGAGTTGCTGGTCTACTGCTGCCTCCATTGGTTTAGTTTGTTTGTGTTGTTATGTGACTTTGGTGTGTTAATGGATTAGTTTGGATCCAACACAATATTTGTTTAATACACAATAATGAAAGCAAACTTTTCCATTTTGATTAGTAGGTTAATTAATCGGGAAAGCAAACATTAGCCTGGATGCAACTGCTTAATAACAAGCCCTGCTTAGGCCAATATGTAATGTTGCATGTCATTAAGGAGCTGGTTAGGGTGTATTGCTTGTTTGCTGGGAGTCAAACATACAATACTCATTGTGTGTGTGTGTGTGTGTGTGTGTGTGCGTGTGTGTGTGTGTACGCAGGATGGTCTGGTCCCCCAGCAGCCCGCCTCTGAGGCCCCCGGCGGCTGGGAGGGCGGGGGGTCCGAGGAGGCCACGGAGAGGCTGGCCCACCTGGAGCAGCTGGTGGTCCAGCTGAAGGAGCTGGTGCGTGACAAGGACGCCCAGCTGGCCCACAAGGACACCCTGCTGCAGGTGCGTCTCTGAGGGGGTGGGGCTCTTTGGACACAGAGAACCCCAATCTTTTTGAGCAGTGCGACAAGTTTTGGATTATACTGTATATTGGTTATGTAATTACCATATATATATACAGTATATATATATTTTGCATTCAAACAAGCTGAGTTCAATGGCTCCTCCCCTCCCTGAATTTGCAGTGCCGCTTCCTCCGTAGGTAAACAGCGAAGTGGGTCGCACACAGTGCCTGCTTGTTGATTTTATTGTTGTACATTATTTAAATGTGTGCACTTTGTGCGTTGGGCCAGAGGCCTGGAAAGGTGTGTCCTGTGTGAACAATAGAAACGTCTTCCTTTAGCGAAAAACAGTCTGGCTTGCGTGCGTCTGGCTTATCGTGTGAACTTTTCTGTGGGTGGGGCTGGCTACTGAGTGTGTATTTCATTTTACATTTCTTACATTCTTAACAGAATGAAAAGGAGACTGCCGAAGCCCGGTTCACTAAACTCAAACTGCAGGCCAAAGCCAAGATGGTCTCCCTCAATAAACAGATCCACGAGTTGAAAGGACAGGAAGGACCAGCAGTAAGTAACACCAGACTGCCAGACCGTGTTCATGCCTCCTTTTGTTCTGTGAATATCATGTCCTCCTGCTACAAGCCAGGTAGTGTAGTAGAACATTGTGTGCTAAACATTGATTAGACAGAGAACTGAGTACAAAATGAGGTCCAGTTTATTTGACAAGTAAAAAGCTGCACACACCCGTGCTTGACAGTCTCTCTCTCTCTCTCTCTCTCTCTCCTCTCTCTTTCTCTCTCTCTCTTCTCTCTCTCTCTCTCTCTCTCTCTCTCTCTCTCTGTCTCTCTCTGTGTCTGTCTGTGAGAGACAAGCATCAAGGTTCCCTGGTATTGCTCTGTGACATTCTGTTCATGCCATCTGCGTACTTATCGGAGTTATTGTACCTTTCATCTGTGATGGAGTGACCGTCTGGGTCGGAGCTCGCCGCCACCATAGATTTTAACGCGGACGGTTTTCTCTCCCAAGCGGACGAACAACACGCTCGTCTTCCGGCGGCCACACAGTAAGCATGTCGGCGCTCTGACAGACCCGTGATCCGCGTAAATACGTGGCGGGGAACGACGACGCCGATGTCGACGTGTGTCGTCGTTTTTCTTTTTCGAACCCCCCGTTTTGGTGTCGCTCAGTCAACATTGAAATAAGTATCGTTCACGTATCACGTATCGTAACATTTTTTTTGGATCAATTGCGTGACATTTTTTTTTTTTGCTATTGGCGACACTGGACTTGTGCGTTTTTAAAAACAAAAAACGGTGGGGTGGGTGGGAGACGTTTTACTGACCCGTGCGAGTGGCTCCCAGGCGGACGGGTCTCTTCGTTTTGTTCCCTTTATTTCCTCGCTGTGGTTTCGGGGACGTGGCCACGTCACCAAGCAGCCCGGAAACACAACCCCCGCCGCCGCTGCTGCGCTGTGATTGGTCAGCCCGGTGCCACAAGAAGTAAGGGACCGTCCACCAACTCCTAAGACTGTTTACTGTGAACTCCCTCCCTCGCCCAGGAGGGATCGTCTGCATGGTTTCCCAAGTGTTGGAAACGCAAAATGCATAACTGAGTACAGGACAATCACACACACACACACACACACACACACACGCACGCCCTGGTTACATGAGTGCGTCTGAACTACTATTTGGAGCGACTAGCACGCCTGACGTCACACCACCGCCCCTCGCAGTGCGGCGGTGATGGGGGTGCACAGGCACAGCGTCACGTTGGTGGTCAACCACTGCAGACACTTGGGCCGGAGTCTGCTGCTGCTCGCCCGCTACACCAGCGCGTGCGTGGAGTTCGTGGCGCGCTGCGCGGAGTGGGTGGCGCGGGCGACGCGGTGGACGGCGCGCTTCGCCGAACACGCGGCGTCTGCGCTCGACTCCCTCCACCGCCGCCTCACCTGGGGGGGCGGCGGCGGCGGCGGCGGCGGCAACAACAACAGGCGAGGCGGGGGGCTGCGGGCGGCCTGCCCCGCGGTTGGCCCCGCCGCCGCTTTGGAGACGCCGCGCCTCGCCGCGCGCTCGGCCTGATGGAAGACGTGCGTCGTTTTCCTTTTTTTTACTTCTCATGACGTAGCGCAGAGTTATGCTGGGGGGGGGGTCATGCTGCCTTTTCTTGCTTTATGTGATTATTTTATGTTTGGTTTACACTCTATGTAGTGTAGTTTGTTCCACGTAGAGTCGTAGTGCGAGATCCTTTCGTTAGAACCTCTTTTAAACGTTTTAAGACCTACAACCGTTTGAAGTGTCATTTTGAAATGAAGGACACAAGCACTTGTAGCTACAAAAGGGAAACAAGTTCCGGGGGAATAATCGAATCATCCTCATTTTTAGTACCAAAAAAAAAAACATAATTGCTGATGAAGGTAACATTTCAAGCAGGTGGAAGTTTTTTTTTTACTTCGTCGTCAAAGTAAAAGTCTGAATGTGTGTGTGTGTGTGTGTGTGGACGACACGTGTACATTCGGGCGCCTCCCGACGCAATCAAAACACGAACGCGTTGACGTGTGTTTACTGATGTCTTATGCAATGTGTCCGTGGTACGTGTGAGACACAAGATGCTTTGTGTGTTTGTGATAAGATGAGAGCGACTTTATTAATCCCAGATTCAGGTAATTGTTCATGGTTTGCGCTTTGCTCAGCCATTCCGTAGTCTTAAATAGTACAATAGTAGGCTACTGTACAGTATTGAATGGTCTGTATGTAGGCTACTTCTCAGTGTGCCAACCATTAGAAACCGTTTGGCCAAACTCACCCACCCTGGGAGCACAAAACGTTATGAAACAGCTCGACGATTATTTTAGAATACGCCAAAGACATGTCTAACTAACAATTAAAGCGGTAATTAAGTGGAAAACCATCACAGTATGGTTGCTTTTGTTGAGAAGAATAATGTAAAAACGGTACTGTAGAAGTAGGCCATATATTTTTCTATTGTCCCTTTTGGCAAACATTTGATATTTTTGTATTTATTTTAACATTTTCTGTTCATGTGCTACTTGTTCTCTGTCTAACACAGCTTCTGTACAGTGATGGGTTTTTTCTCCTTCTCATCTGCACTCTTGACGAGCTGCTATTCAGACTTTAGTTTGCTAAATAACATTTATTGGAAGTCTTATGGGGGAAAGTGTCGTGTTGTAGTGTTGTGTTGTAGTGTTTCACTGCACTGAAAGGCTGCTTAAAGCAAGTTGAAGTATTAACCAGAAGTGAAGGACATGACTCGATGAATTCATACTGCTACTATGATCCACTACTGTAGTATCTGTCCAATATACTCCATTACTACTAACCAATCTGTGAAATGTGCATTTTCTTTGGGTTTCTGACAGTGTATGATGTCAAACTAATAAACAAGACTCATGTTGATTGCCATGGTCCAGTTATTTTGGCAATCGCCAGGTGACAGAATGTGATTTTTTCTTAAACAACTAAAATTTGTGGGGCACATCTGCATTATTTCCAGGTCACTGAGCAAAAATACTTCTGAGGCGTCCACTTGCAGAGACTGTCACTGCCAGTGTGTTTACCGCCTGCTTATCACGACACTCTGCAGACAGGCCTGCTGCTGCTATGGCGGTGAAATGCAGATGTTCCACATTGCACCCTCAGAATATACTGTATATATATATAACAAATATATTGCACACTCGTCCATATTTTCATCTGCAGCTGGGTCAGTTTTGTCGGTCAGCCGAGGCCTATATGGAGATGAGGCAAGGTGGGAGAGAGAGTGTGTGAAAGCCACACACACACAAATAAGAGCAATATGTCAGAGATAATATTAATACAACTCGAGTATTAATACAATACACCAGGGCTATTAATACACCTTGAGTATTAATTCAATACACCAGGACTATTAATACACCTTTTCCATCGGGAGGTGGCTTAAGATGATCCGCCATGTGATGGATTACAGCTGGGCGATGAGAACATAGCAAGAACATTTGGGGGGGGGGGGTGGCTAGCCTGGCATAACCAAAACCTCCCACACCTGAGCAGAGGTGTGATAAAAGGCCCCGGTTCCCGCACACACCTCCACCGCCCATCGTCGCGTGACTGTGATTGGGGGCTCCCCTCCTCCTCGCAGTAGCACCAGAGGGTAGAGGTTTGGGTATCGAGCGACCAGGCAGACAGGCAGACAGACAGACACACCGGACACCTATACGTGTTTTAAGGAGGACCACCATGGGCAACTCGACGGGGAGCACCGTGGACGACCTGCAGGCCGTGGAGATGCACCTGTGGTACAAGAAGTTCATGACCGAGTGTCCGTCGGGGCAGCTGACGCTGCACGAGTTCAAGCAGTTCTTCGGCCTGCGGGGTCTGGACTCCGAGGCCAACGCCTACATCGAGCAGATGTTCCGGACGTTCGACATGAACAAGGTGAGGACGGCGGTTTTTGGAGCGTCCATTGTTGGTTCGTCTTTCAAAAAGGACCCCGATAGATTGAGCGGCGGTCAAATTCTTAACAGTCAATTCACGTCTCAATTCTCAAGTGGGGACGTTGGAGCTATTGCAGGGTAGAAAGGTCGTGTACAGGTCTTTCCTCAACATAAATAGACCCTTTTCAAAGCAAGTGTAGCTGATAACATGAATGATGGGTACATTCGATTTAGGTATGGCAGTGTACCAGTATAGACACAACGAGGCAACTAAGTATGCGTTGACTGTGACCTGTTGCTGTGACCTGACGTTAAAATGACAGGAACAGGAAGTTACTTTACCCTGCGATTGACTGAATCTGTGAAAAGGGTTCAATGAAGATGGAGTTCACGTTCTGCTGGAATGAGGTGTCCCGTTCTATTCTCAATTCACGATTCACAAGCTTCAAGTCACATCGCTGAACAATTATTTTCTTTGTTTAGTGTCCATCAATAACTTTATATTTTGTCCATCAATGACTTTATATTTATTTTGTTATATTCATAAAAAGGCATCAATAATGGGACATGCCGATTGTAAATTAAGTTAACTAAAATTAACTCGAACAGCAGAGAAAAATAAATTTTGGAACAGAAACAGAAAAGCAATGTAACATTAACATTCCTGAAGTCATAAGCAGCTAATGCTTTTGTATGTAGTTGCCAAAAGGTAACCCAATTAAAAAATTAAAAAAAAGTATGTATGCATCTTATGTTTTGTGCCTACATTTTTATTGCCCAAATATGTTTTCATCCAACGCTGGCTTCGACACAGGTAAGGCTCAAAACATAACAGGATCTGTCTGCCTGAGAGCTTGACGTCTGCTTAATTTAGATAACCCTGTTCAGAGCTCATTAGACAAAAGGCCTTCTGGTTAATCTCACCCCATTGGTTTAATGTGGGTGGGAAGGGGATTACCTCTTGGACACATTCTCTGATGCGAGATTGTTTCTATACTAGTCGCAAACCAGATGAACCTTTTAGCTTGGGGTCTGGAAGACAGTACTGATCTTTACTTAATTAGAAGTAGCAAAAGTATTAGCATAAAAATACACTTAAAGTACCAAATGTACATATTATGTAGAAAGGCCCATTTCATAAAGAGGTATTATATTATTGGGAGTTATAATAGATGATGTGTTCATTGCTCTAATGTAAAGTGTGAAGCTAATTTAAATGTATTTTCTCCTGGGGATCAATAAAGCCTTATTGATATAATAACATCCCTTATTTATTGATTATATTTTATATTGTTCATTTCAATCTGCAAAGTAACTCGTAACTAAAGCTGTCGGATAAATGTAATTGAGTAAACAGTACAATATTTGCCTCGGAGTTATAGTGGAGTAGAAGTTTAAAGTAGCAGAAAATGGACATACGTGAAGCGCAAGTACCTCAGATTTGTACTCAAGTACAGTACTTGAGTAAATTAGTTACATTAGTTAAATTAGTTAGTTCTTAGTTACTTTCCACCGCTGCTATTTTAGAGTACGCGTCTGTGATATAAAGCAGTCTTACAGTTGTCAGTTGGACATCATGGCCGCCATTTTGTTTGCCGCTACAGGACGGCTACATCGACTTCATGGAGTACGTGGCGGCGCTCAGCCTGGTCATGCGGGGCAAGATGGAGCACAAACTCCGCTGGTACTTCAAGCTTTACGACGTGGACGGCAACGGCTGCATCGACCGCCATGAGCTCCTCAGCATCATCAAGGTATCGGTATTATGCGCGCTAAGAGATCGTCCGCGTTGCTGCTTTTCCAGATATTATATATAACACCTTCCCCCCCCCCCGCTGCCACAGGCCATCCGCGCCATCAACGGCACAGATACTCAGGAGTCGGCCTCGAGCGCTGAGGAGTTCACCAACCGCGTGTTCGACCGTATCGACATTAACGGCGATGGTGAGTTTTCCCGGCTAAATAAATACGAATACGAATAGCAACAATATGAGCAAGATTGGGGGGGAGGGAAATAAAATAAACAGCATCTTTTATATTATCAAGTTTATTACTTAAAGGACTTCACCAGGTGTGAGTGTAATTAGCCATACTAAGCGGCTTCAAAAACCGCTATCCACCATACTTCTAGGTGGACACTCCCACTTGGGATGCCCACTTGTGATGTCACAAGTGGGAGTGTCCACCTAGAAGTATGCTGGATGCATTAGCCTACCAGTCTACCCAGTGGACTGTAGCAACTGGTAGGCTGATCTATCCACCATACATCTGGGTGGACACGCCCACTTGTTCATTAATCTATATATTCCATCATGTCCCTCCAACAGGCGAGCTGTCTCTGGAGGAGTTTGTGGAAGGAGCTCGCAGTGACGAGGAATTCATGGAGGTGATGATCAAAAGTCTGGACCTGACGCACATCGTGGCCATGATCCACAACCGCAGAGTAGACGCATCTAAAACTGCATCTTCTCTTCCCCGCCCGGTATAATGGACATTGCCATCCGGAATCAAGCACACTCGCCCTTGTTCGTTGGCACACAAAAGTCAATAGTCAATGTGTTCCACAGTTAACTCCTCACAGACCGCTCCTGCATTGACTGTCTTTTTGCAGTGGACAAGAAAAAGGACACATGGGGTCGGGTTACGGCACATCAAAAAGCTCCGGCCAATCAGATTAGACCACCAAGTAACACTCTTGCTAATTCTTCCTCTTCCAAAAATATATTCTCATCTGAGAAAAGCCTTCTGTGCAGAATTTTTGTTCATTGCTTTGACATTGTTGTTCAGTCTATTGCTGCGTTTAGTTTTATAATTCGGCAGACTTTCAGCGCTCTTTGTTCGTCATGAACTGAAAGCCCCTGCCCCCCGAGCGCTGAGCGGTCTGGCATTTTGTGAATATTTGGAAGAGGTTTTAAAGGCTTGAGGCTCAGACTGACCTGCAGAGAAAAAGTGAATGTTGAATTTGCGAGATCAGAACAGTCTCACAAGGCCAAGTGCGAAAAGCGCCATTTTCCAAGTGTTTCGATGATTGAAGTCCGTGACCATTCTCAACAGAAAAAAGATAAAGTCACCTCACCTACATCAGGGTACAATCAAACAGACAGAACAACTCCCCCCCTTTTGACACCAAGGACCCGGACTTAAGAGTGGGGAGGGTGTGGGATGTAATAGCAAATATTGGTTACTATGGAAACCATTATTACCATTTCTGGTTCCGATGCTCGGGGTTGTCTTTGTAAAAAGAGAAAATTGTATAAATTGATTGAAAAACAATTGGATTTGTAAAGAGTTCGAGTGATTTTCTGAAGAAAAGCAATGCTTTTGTTTGTTTACTGTCGTACCAATAATATCGTGATAGGAAATCTAAGTACAGGAATCTGTGTGGCGTCAGTTTAATTTTTTGATTTTGATTGATACAGGTCAGCACCCCAATTGGCTCATCATATTTGGTCCTCATGTTAGACGAAAAAAAAAAAATAGATAAGCATGTAATGATCTGAACATTTATATTATTCCAAATCGCCCATGACATTCATCCATATTTTACACATGTGAGCTTGTAGCAGCGATCCATTTTTATTTAGTTTTGATGCAAGTGGATAAATATGCCACCACATTATTATAAAAAAAAACCCAACAACTCCCAGTCCTACCCCCTAGTCAACCACTAAGGGGGAGCAGTCTATAAAACATGATCCCAACTGGTCCATACTGTCATACTTGGGTTCTAGACTTGTTGGACCAGGTACGAATGTCAGGTGTTTACAGGAAGTCATACAGATACTTGACGATGTCGAAGTTCACGGGTCCTGGAATACAGAAAATGAAGAAGAAAAAAAAAATCATTCAGACCAAATAATTTTTTTAATCCAACGCTCACACACAACACCCCCACAACACACACCCCCACACACACACACACACACCACACACACACACACACACACACACACACACACACACACACACAACACACACACACACCACACACACCACACACACACACCACACACGACCAACACACAACACACCATACACACAACACACCTGGATATTGCCTGTATGAAGTCCAGCGCAACGGCACATTTGTATTTGGGGGCGTCCAGCTGGTCATCGTGTCCCAGCTGGGTCAGCAGCTGCAAGGTCACCAGCGAGGAGATCTGGAAGGAGATGTTACCACGAGTTTAAGCTAAGTTGAGCTGGTTACAAGCAATTCATGAGTTATGAGACTAATAGAACGAGTTTCATAATTGCTAGGTTGCCTGCATAATAGCTGGGATAAGAGCAGGCGTGTCATTCTGAGTGCATGACCAACACCTAAGAACAAACAATATGCTAAACAATGCTGAGTTACACATATCTGAATACACTGTACATCGCTAGTTTGGATGAAAGAACCCACTAACTACATAGTAGTGGTAGGGTAACGCTAACTAAATAAACTAAATATTAGTGGTAGGATAGTGTATGGCCCCCTTCCACAGACCTGGCTCCTTTAACCAACATGCTTCTGAAAACCCATTGGTGAATGACAGCCAAGTGGGTAGGTCAAAGTTAACACCACATGCCCGTATGACAACCCATTTGCCCTTCCGAAGCCGTTCCCTGAAGAGGGATCCCCCACTCTGAGTTCCTTCTCCAGATTTCTTCCTTGTTAATTAACGGAGTAGTTTCTTGTCCTTAGGGGGGCGCTATAGGGCTAGGGGGGGGTGTCATAATCACATGGCCCACAATCATATGGCTTTGAGACTGTATTGTGATTAAGGGAGACACAAATAAAATTGACTTGACTTGACAACAACAGAGTGTGTGTGTGTGTGTGTGTGTGTGTGAGCAGCCCAGAGGCGTCTGCAGACCTGAGAGAAGATGCTGGCGGTGGGCGCCACCCTGCTGTCCACCACGCTGTAGAAGATGGCCAGCAGCCGGTCCAGAGGGAAGGGCTTGGGGCCCAGCAGGTGGTTGCTGGTCTGGGCACACGCACAGGAAAAAAAAAACACGGGAATGACCACCTGTGTGTATGCATCTGTCTGTAGTTCGATTTTCTCAACAGCAGTTCATCTGATTGGCTTCACACTTGACGGGTCCCTTGCTAAGGACCCAAGGAAGTGCAGTGTGAAGTCTCAGGTCGTTTGGATGAGCGGTTCTTGAGAAAACCGTGAGTAATCGGCCCGTTTTGAACAGGCACGGAACGGGCACTGGTGTATTGCCGAGTAGCCAAGGAACTACATAGCTACATAAATATTGTATATTGTATAAATATTGTCACAATTTCCCGGACAATCAGGGAGGACAAAATAAAAAGATAAGATACAAGACAGCGCAGATCAAATATAACATTTTATGAAATGCACATTACTATGGATGACATAACATGCACTATATACATTAAAATCTAATACAAGAGTATTGTGGTCATTAAAAGTTACCTTTCATGTTTCTTTAAGAAGTTGGTTTTCTTGATTTTACCGTGGTGCTGAGGAAGGGGGGGGGGGGAAGAAAGAGAAAACACACCAATACTCCAGATTTAGATCAAACGATACTATGGCCGGTTGTGGCAAATCAACACAATTCAGTCCATTTTGGTGACTGATTTCCTGATTTGTGATTCCTGTATGGTGGTGGGACGAGCGCGTGCTGGGGGGTGGGGGGGTCCGCATGCAGAGTGCAGGGGTCTGGGTGGAAAGTGTCGCCGTTCTCTGCTTGATACAAAGTGAGACCGACGGCTGTTCTGTTCCAATACTCGCCTGGACTCCCACTTGCCACTCCACTATCATCCCCGTTTTTGTGAGGTCAATTATAGCCACATAAATATTTATAGGCACCTCATTGGGAGGATAGTTCAACATTTTTCTGCCAGGGGTATTCAACAACCTTTACTGCATCTGCCACTATAATGTAATGTCTTTTTTTATTTAAACATCTTCATTTGGGGGCTTTTCACAGCAAATGTTGTATATTGCAATTTAACACTGATCACTCTCACAGGCATATCACCTTCATTCATCAGATTTTCTAAGTGTCGAGGTGTTCTGGAGCAAGACGCCAACCTAACCCTAACTGCTCCTGACGTGTTGGTTGTTACCTTGCATAGTTGGCACCGCCGTCGTTGTATGAATGGGTGAATGTGAGGCAATACTGTAAAGCGCTTTGGATAAAAGCGCTATCCAAATGCAATCCATTTACCATTCATGATGAAATAAATGAAGCGCGATATCGGTAGGCCTGTGCGGTACCTTGAGGAAGAATCGGCGGTCGGTGCGGGCCGGGTTGTAGGACGCCAGGTACGCAGCGATCAGCAGGAACTTGGAGTAGTAGGGCAGCTCCACGTGCGCGTGGGCCGACAGTCCTGCAGTGCACAAAAAAATATGAAACAATATCTTCCGAAACGTATAAAAAGTTGTCTCTGTATACTGAGAACAGTCAGACAACATTCCAAATGGGAACTATGTCAAAATTTGTCGAAGTGTAGCAGTTCTCGACGTTGTTGACGTCAATATTTTCATTTTCATTCACTTTCATTTTTGATTTTTTGATTTCTAGAACACAAAGTGTTTATTTCTGCCATTATGTTAAGCATACGTCTTTGTGTCGGAAATGTCATACGTGTAACATTTGAATTGTGATCAATCTAATGAAAGGTTAAAGGTCAAGGAACATAGGGAATAATACTGTGTATGTGTTACATGCTAAATAACGATGAATTTATTTTTCTGCCTTTCTTTATCTCTTGCGACAAGTCGAAGGCAAAGCCATCTGAATTAAGTGTATGTCTATGTGTTTTTGGTTGAAACTTAATCATTTAGAATAATCGATGGAGAAAGGAACGATCATTAGTGCGAGCGCCTAAAATGCAGTTCTTTCCTCGTTAGTTTTATGTGTCAGAAGAGCGAGCGGGTCAACCACAAGATGAAATGCGCCTGGGATCAATGCCAGTTGAATTGATGGCCAGCGTGTGCGTTTGGGTTGTGGAGCAGAGGAAGACGGGCTTTACCTTTCCAGAGCACCACCCTCCTTCTCCTCCGCCTGCTGTGGCTCCTCCCACTGAACACTGGCGTGCAGAGGAGAGGTGACAATAAAGCTGTGAGACGAAATAAATACATATATTTTAAAAAGAAGAAGGCCACAATACCATTTGGGTGCAGACAACCAATAGTTTTGGTTTGTTACCAGTCGAGGGCCAACAGCTACCAGTAGAGTCAACCCGTACACGTAGGAGGTCAACCGTTACAGTAGGAGGTCAACCCTTATCAGTAAAGCTCCAACCATTACCAGTTAGAGATCCAACCTTACCAGTAGAGATCCACCCTTACCGGTAGGCAGGTCCAACGCTACCCAGTAGGAGGTCCAACCCATTACCGTAGTAGATCCAACAGCTACTAGTAGAGCTACCAGTAAACAGATAACAGTTGAGGTAAACAGAGCCGACTAGGTCTGACACAAGCTAAAGTTCATCATAAGAACAAGCCAGAGACTTCTTGCACTTGTATCTGGTCCATTTGGAAACTTGGTCATGGAGCACTCAAACCTTCTAATTGCTCCAAATCGATTGTTTGCTTTGATTGTTCTCAGAATCACTTGGAAGAATCCCAAATCTCCCGCCCGGGGGAATAATAAAGTACATCTTGGAGTGTGTTTGGATGAACCCGAGTGACTGTAAATGTAAGTGGGAAAACAGACCGCAAGACAACGGGATTGGTCAGGCGCCGGGGTGGGGGGGGGGGGCGGGATCATGTGACTGAGATGGAGGAAGACTGATGAAAAAAAGACTTCTGAAAAAAAAAACAGACCTGGAAACTTCTCGGAGATAGACCGTCTGCATGGCCTTCTTCAGGTGAGGCTCGATGTTCCTCCACAGCTTGTGAGTGTCGCTTTCCTTCACTGGAGAAGCCAAGAAGAATTTAAAATGGTAAATGGATTGCATTTATAAAGCGCTTTTATCCAAAGCACTTTACAGTATTGCCTCACATTCACCCATTCATACACCGACGGCGGTGTCAACCATGCAAGGTAACAACCAACACGTCAGGAGCAGTTAGGGTTAGGTGGTGTCTTGCTCAGGGACACCTCCACACTTAGCTAGGCGGACCTTCCAGTTGGCAGAACTCTAATCATGAATTGTGAGAATAGAGATCATTTTATTATCATCAATAATATATTCACAAAACCTTGTCTGCATTCCAAACATTGAGAGATGGGACCAGAAAGATAGTTATTAGTGTGTGACGTTTACAGAGAGGCTGGTTCGAAGGACCCCGGCAGTGTATCGGGAGATAGAAGCCGGATATAAAATCCACCATCAGATGTGAACCTGGATGAAGGGGCAGTGGTTCAACATGGATGAAGCAGGATTCTGTGAATAACATCCTACCTTTTCCTTCCCTCAGAGGCTCACAGAACTTGGAGAAGTTGAGGGCAGCCTGGTGAAAAACAAACAATTGTTTTAGTCATTTGTAGAGAAAAAATTGTCCTGAGTCGTAGTCCTGGTGTAACGAGATCTGGATCGATGTATCAATTCTAAGGGTAACGATCCTACTAAATTGATGCAAAGCACAAATATCTTGTTAATAAATCATATATATATATATATATATAAAAAAAACAACTATGCACCAGGTGACGCAGCTCCCGGAGGTCCCGACACACGGAGAAGAAGACCCCCAGCAGGATGTTGATGAAGGCCGAGTACAGCTCCGCCGAGTAGGAGGGGTGGGTGTCCTGGGACAGGATCTGCTGGAGCTCCCCTGGACACACACACACATTTAAAATCGTGATTAAATCGCATGATTGTCCATAGTTAATCGCAATTAACCAAATTAATCGACGACGAGGATTACAATGTCTGCACATTTGTTCTTTGACACGGCACACTGCAAGACGTGCAGTGGTGTCATCAAGACTGAACCAGGTGCAGTGTGTATGTAAGGAAGGATCAAATGACGTAATGCTGCTGACCTTTGCTGTAGTCGGGGAAGTACAGGAGTAAGGGTTCGAAGCAGCCGGTGTTGGGTCTGAAGCGGTCCCAGACGATCTCGCTGAGCATGATCACCGTACGTTTCTAATGAGGGAGGGGGGACGTCGAGCACCACACACACACACACACACACACACACACACACACACACACACACACACACACACACACACACACACACACACACACACACACACACACACACACACACACACACACACACACACACACACACACACACACGGCTGAGTATTGTACGTTTTCGACTGCCAGCAAAAACAAGCAAGACACCGTAACCAGCTCCTTAATGACATGCATACAAATTAACTTAAAGTTGCTAAATGCCTAAAATGTAAATAGCTCTAGAGTAGAATAATAGTGTAGGCTACAGAATATTCAATCTATACACAATGAAATTAAGATTTTCTTGACTCTTTACTTGACTTTACTTTAAATGGGAAAAAGACCTTGGGTACGAGTTCTCGCGGAGTATGTATCAGCCTTTAGACACACTTGGTAGATCAAATCGGTTTCAAAACAGAAGCCACAACAACGCCCAGGTGCTCATTCCTTTGTGTCCGTCACCGAGAGCGATGCGGTATCAGGGTGTGACTGCTGTTCCGCCACGGAACAGGAACACGATTGCACAGGGCGCCTCTAAACTTCTAGGTCACGGTGCCCTGGCATTGATGAACACTCTTTCTCATCATCATTATTATCACATTAGTATCCAAGTGAGTTGGTTATATTGAGTGAAGTCATAAAAGTATAAAGTACGTTTATTACCCGAGCCACTACACCATCCTGGCGCCAGTAGCTCAGGAAGTAAGAGCGGTTGTCTGGCAACAGGAAGGTTGCTGGTTCGACCCCCGGGCTCTGCCTCCTAGCTAAGTGTCGAGGTGTCCCTGAGCAAGACACCACCTAACCCTAGCTGCTCCTGACGTGTTGGTTGTTACCTTGCATGGTTGGCATCGCCGTCAGTGTATGAATGAGTGAATATCAGGCAACTGTGCTTTGGATAAAAGCGCTGTATAAAATGCCATCCATTTACCATCCCGTGTCCCCATAATCATATACAAACTACGTTATTATTATTCCATAATAACGTTATAAAGTACACCGGGCCTGTTGTTCTCACCAGTTCCTGCAAGCGGAGGAGAACGGGGAGGAGGTTGGCATCCATGTCCCTCAGAAGCTCCGCCTTCTCGATGACCTGGAAGAAGAACGACGTGAAGTCCTACAGTTGTGACCTTTAGTACAGTTTAGGTTCCATCCTTCATCCAAGTAGACTTTCAAATGGAATCAATCGAACAAAATAAAGCCAATGAAAGAAACAGGAGATTTTACCATCAATTATATTAATTCCGGTCAATATCACCCAGCGCCATCAAAAAAGGCAGACATGCATTCACAAATATCTGCTTAACGTCAGAACAAGTCGACATTTAAAAAAAAAAAAGTGGCGCACTCACGATATACCGCGTCTGATTGGCCGGGGACTGGGGACACTGTTGCCGGTAGATACGGACAAAGTCTGAGAGGGAGGGGGAGCGGGGGAGCAGGGAGGCGGCGTCCGGACCGAAGAGGGACCGCAGCACGCGCTCGAACATCAGCCCCGCGGAGACGCACTCCACGCAGCTGACCGTGGCGTGGGGCAGCTGGAGACACGGGGCAGGGTTAGCATGGCTTTGAAATATTAACACACAATATTACCTTTCATCATCATCATGTGCAATACTACTTCTCAATACTGTTGCCAACTTACCTATATTTTTTCCTTAGGCTTATTCACTGTAAATTTGTACGCTTATTATTTTATAAGTTTAGTTTGACTGTATTTTGTGTTATTATATTGCCATGCTTATGTTGTTGGTATTTTGAGCAACCTCTGGCACAATTCTGTGTACATCTTTAAATACTTTCTTTGCACCATCGCAAGAAAATACAAATAAAGAGACATGAATGTTAATCTTGTGTTCTGATTCCTATGGCTGCTCAACTCTAATTTAGATTGTTCTCTGCCTCACTTAGTTCCTCCATTGTGTTATTCAGCCGTTATCCAAAACACAAGACACATGTCATTAGTACACTAAGTTCAGGGCCACATTGAGTGGGGCAGGGCCAGATAGGTGGATGGATGGATGGATGGATGGATAGTGTGGCATGTTAGGCTGTGGTTTAGAGTGCAAGGACCCAGGACATCAGAGGCCCCCTGCTTACCTCCAGCTCCTTGAGCAAGGTGCCGACGACGTGACTCTTCCCCGTGGATCTGTGGCCGTACAGGAAGACGGAGGGGTAGCTGTACTGGGCTGGCTGTGGGGGTCAAGGGTCAAGATCAGGGTCAAGATCATCATCATCATCATCATCATCATCATCATCATCACACACGTCCAGTGACCGTGAGAACGTCATCGTCATCCACCACTGACTCACCTCCCCCATGAGCGAGAGAAGTGTCCCCGCTTGGCCGACCCTGCAGGGCATTTCCTCGGCGGCGTGCAGCAGCCTCTCCGGGTCGTAGCCGGGGTGCTGGAGAGCCGCAGTCATCCTGGTGGTGACTGCTCCCGGGGGCAGGGGGGGGGTGGGGGGAACCGATCAGTGTGCGCTCAGTTGAGATCCATCACTAATATCGATCACTAACGAGGATTTAAAACAAGCCGAGTCGAACACACGTGGAACAACAACAACAACAACAACAACCGAACGTTAGCTTGATAACAACGCTCACAGGATTTCCCGCGCCGCTACGTGACGTCCGCGAGGTTTGCCTTGCACGTTGACCAATCACAGAGCCAGAGTCTGGATTTGGACTCTCAGCCATTCACGGCCCTCCGGTGGCGTCATGGGAAATGTAGTTTTTGCGTTTGTTTTTTTTAATGCGTACACAGATTGTTTAATAATATCGAATTTACGGTAGTATCGTTTAAGTGGCAAACGTCCGACGAAAAGCTAACTTAGCCAACACACCAACACGTACCATCACAATTTAATGTTGTTTTTTTAAATTATTGTATTTTATTACTTTTTTTTATGTACGTTGTCGATATTTTATTACGACACGTGTCTATTCATCGATTCGAGTCGCGTTCTTTTCGTTTTGGTTTTTTTCTTTCGCTCGTCTATCTGAAATACCACGTGAGCCTCGGATTAAAGGGATGTGGGCGGGACGGAGGATGTGGGCGAGACCCTCCGACTGCGATGTAGAGCGGAGTATGTGGGCGGGACGGAGTATCTGGGCGTGACGGAGTATGTGGGCGGGACCCTCCGACCGCGACGTGTAGCGGAGTATGTGGGCGGGACGGAGGATGTGGGCGGGACCCTCCGACCGCCATGTAGAGCGGAGTATGTGGGCGGGACGGAGGATGTGGGCGGGACCCTCCGACCGTAGCGGAGTATGTGCGGGAGGATGTGGGCGGGACCCTAGACCGCGACGTGTAGCGGAGTATGTGGGCGGGACGGAGGATGTGGGCGGGACCCTCCGACCGCGACGTGTAGCGGAGTATGTGGGCGGGACGGAGGATGTGGGCGGGACCCTCCGACCGCGACGTGTAGCGGAGTATGTGGGCGGGACGGAGGATGTGGGCGGGACCCTCCGACCGCCATGTAGAGCGGAGTATGTGGGCGGGACGGAGGATGTGGGCGGGACCCTCCGACCACCATGTAGAGCGGAGGATGTGGGCGGGACAGAGGATGTGGGCGACGTCTCAATCAAACGCATAATTGGATATTCGTTTCCGACGCGATTTACTCGCAGATGTCCGTCCCGACGCGGAGAAGAGGTGTGTTTATAGTACTGGTGTGTTTATAGTCGGCTACTGGTGTGTTTATAGTACTGGTGCTTGGCACGCTGGTCAGGTAGGGGGGCGCGTTTTATGTTGGATTTAAAAACGCGTTGTAGCCTTGGATCCGTCCTGATGTTCGTTTGAAGACGGAGCTCCTCTTATCTCATCTCATAGTCTGAGGTTTGTTTTCGTCTTGGAGTATCGATTAATGTGATTAATGACCACAAGCAAGGAGAGACAGAGACAGACACAGAGAGAGAGAGATAGAGAGATAGAGAGAGAGCGCGCGCGCGCGTGTGTGTGTGTGTGGAAAGCAAGTGTGCAGTGATGCTTTGGATGCGATTGAGCACACACACACACGTTGGACTTCAGTGAACACCAGTGTGTCACCGTCGCGGATGATGCACTGACTCTATCGATCATTGATTGAATGCGACGGACGGACTGATTGGAAAGAGACACACACACACACACAGACACACACACACACACACACACACACACCCCGAGACAAGAGAGACACTTTCGAGCGATGATCCCCGGCGTGCCCTCCACCATGCTCCCGGCGTCCGAGGCGGCCAAGATCTACCAGACCAACTACGTCCGCAACTCCCGGGCCATCGGCGTGCTCTGGGCCATCTCCACCATGATCTTCGCCATCGTCAACGTGGTGTGCTTCATCCAGCCGTACTGGATCGGGGACGGGGTGGACACGCCGCAGTCGGGCTACTTCGGCCTCTTCCACTACTGCATCGGCAACGGCATCTCCCGGGACCTGAGCTGCCGCGGAAGCTTCACGGAGTTCAGCAGCATCCCGTCGGGCGCGTTCAAGGCCGCGTCGTTCTTCATCGGCATGTCCATGGTGCTGGTGGTGAGCTGCATCGGCTGCTTCACCCTCTTCTTCTTCTGCAGCACTGGCACCGTGTACAATGGATGCAGCT
>PIJE02003337.1:17500-40000 GCA_002895965.2 Coryphaenoides rupestris | reverse complement strand
CGGGGTGATGGGGTGAGACGGCGTCTTGCTCAAGGGCGCAGGTAGACAGCCTGTCTGCAATGGAGGCGATGGAGTTGGAACCCACAACTCCTCGACTGGGGAAACGACTGGGAGTCAACCAGCCTCGCCACTAGGCTGGACTATCCTGCCTGAAGGCTGAATGTTTAAGATTAAAGATAGTTTTCAGAGTCATCCGTAAGACAGATATTCTGGACGAATTGGCAGGTGATCAGAATAAAAATAAGAATAATCGGCTGGTATTTAGAGCATAATATTGAGATGTATTATCAGAGGGTCAAACAAAGTATATCATTAAAACCATGACTCCATAATTAAGCCTTCCAGGTTCTATCCATGACCAAACTGCAGTCCTGCAGCGTTACTGCAGTCAGTGAGTCTCCAGTCAGGCAGTCCCATTAACGGCACAACGGCGCCATCTAGTGGCCGTGCGGAGAACATCTAGACGTGCTTGACGCCAATTAAGGCCCAATTGGTCCAATTAAGGTTCACGTTAAACATTCTACTTGAGCAGAATGCTGACGGGGCAAGTTTAGTTTTCTTTTAGTTTATGCCGACAGAGCCTTTTTAGGGCCTTTTAGACCGATTTACCGTCTCGCAGCTATATTGCGATCGTTGAACCTGTACTTTAGTATCCTCGGCCTACTTTCTACTGTTATGCGATATAAATATTAAGCCTTATTCCTTTTGAATGTTTTACAATTATGTTAATTGTCCAAAGAATTGTCTTTATTGACGCAGCCCATACGCAAAGCAATGTGCAACATCGATGTACAGTCGGGATATCATTTCAATCAACATTAAAAAGCTTCTGAATAATTATTAACCCGGTTCAACATTATTTTGCTTTAAGAGCAACAATGTGTTTCCTTTAAAGGGCTCCTATTTAACCACTAGGTGCTGGGAGTACAAGCAGTTTCAAAATAGTCATGTGTCTAACATTGTCATTGTGACATCACAAGTGGAAGTGCCCACCTTGACGTATGCCGACTAGATCCGTTTATCAGTTAGTAGGCCTGTTAGTCTGATCTAGTCGGCATACATCTGGAGGGGGGGAGGGGACACTCCCACTTGTGATGTCACCATGTCACAATGACAATTTTAGTCACACACCCTAGGGTCCCCTTTAAAAGGCCTGTAGATTCCTGATCATATATTCTACAGTGTCGTCCTCTGCTAGATCTGCGTGGGACTTCTGAAGCTCATTGGGACCCACAGCACTCGCCTCCGGGGGAATGTAATTAGCGAGGCGAGGGGAGTCCTAATGGGCCGCTGAGACCTGCTGGGCGGCCCCGGAACCGAGTCAACACGGGACGCTTATGAAATTAATAAAACGTTACGACCCGTCGGACGACTTGATTAGTTTACCATCGATTAGGCGCCGCAGAGAAGCCGGCGAGGCGACGTTGATGCGACTCGCGTGATGATCGATGGCGCGCGCGCGTGTGTGTGTGTGTGTGTGTGTGTGTGTGTGTAGATGAGGAGGAGGAGGAGGAGACACAAGAAACAAGAAGTTTGAAACTGTCAAACAATAAAGAGACTTGATTAAAATGTTTCACAACGTGGCCTCCGGCTGCAGGCGGGTTGCGTTCGCCACTCCGACTGCAATCTGCCGGAGAATAATCGTTGTGTGACGTAGGCGACCATTGCCCTCTCTCTCTCTCTCTCTCTCTCTCTCTCGCACCGCTGTGCGAGGGGCAAAGTGTTGTGGTCTGGACAAGATGCAACGGCGAGCAATCACACCAAAAGGACATCATTAGTTGGCCAGAGAGGCGAAAGCCTGAAACTAAAAAAGAGAAACACATCGGCCGGCCTACAGATGCGAGGAGCCTTGTTAGGGAGAGAGAGTCAGGGGCCGTGAGAGACATGTCCGTCCGTCCTCCATGTTGTTTTGGGGGTGTTTTTTAACAACAAGGTCGTTTTTTGCCATCACACCGTACGACACGATCATCAAAAAACCACCGCCGCCGCCCGCAGGAACACGGGAACACAATGCGGACGTGTAAATTGGCTTCGGTGTGGAAGCGTTATGTGTCGAGTCACGTGTTGCCCGCTCAACACGGGGCCGACTCACGTGGCCCTCCATGTTGTTTCCGCTGGGCCACCGGGGGCCACAGGGTTCCCGACGAGCCAAAGCAACTTCACTGCACCTCCTCGGTGCAACACGACAATACAATACAACACTGAATCACAGACAAAAATACACACACACACACACACACACACACACACACACACACACACACAGACTCCTTCCATTATCGTTGTTCATGTTTGGATTTCATGCAGAGGAGGCGAGTTGCGCGCACAAAAAAGGTTTTCATGTCCGGTGAACAACTTCGTAGGAAGCCAACGCTTGCGTCATCGTCTTTGTGAAGCTCACGGTTGTGTAATTTTGACACAAACGGAATCCAACAGAAGACGGCGAAGCCCTTCGGGGAAGCAGCGAGGGCCGGGCGCTCGAGGGCCCAGTACATGGCCTCTCTCTCTCTCTCGCTCTCTCTCTCTCTCTCTCTGTGGAGTTCATGCGCGGTGTCGGGTTCACAGAGAGGACGACACATGAATTGGATTCAACATTCAGTATGTGAACGTTCTCAAGGTTTATTCAATCAAATAAAATATACGTTGAAGCTCGTAAACTCCTCAGCTAAACTCCTTCACAAATGACACGAGACAAGTTTGCTTTTTTACTTCCAGACTTTTATGAAGACATACTGTACATAAAGGAAAATACAGAACAAACATCGCACCTAATACAAACTTATATCATAAAATACAGCCTATTCATTACGTTCTGCAATTAAAAACCATGAAAAAAGAAAATAGTTAGTATTTCAACATATTTACATAAAATATCTTAAATTAAATCCTTACCTTCCTCATCTGTGTGTGAGCTGTTGAGGGGCCTTGCAAGTGTGAGTGATCAGCTAGGGGGGGGCGGGGCTACAACCTGAAGAGTCTGTGATTGGTTAATATTAGATATTAGATAACGCCACTGGAATATTTGATAACGGTCATATTTAAGATAGCAAGTATTAATTTTCATTTTCACTTGGAGGCGAGACAAAAGCAAAATAAAAATTCACATCTCACAACCTGTACTCATAGAATTATAACCAAAGAAAGTTTAACAAAGTTGAACAAAACAGATTAAAAGTATATTTCACTGACTCACATACACACACACCCTCTCTCTCACACACACACACTCTCTCTCTCACACACACACACACACACACGCACCCACACCACACACACACACACCACACACACACACACCACACATTCACACACACACACACACCACACACACACACACACAAGCCACCCACACCGCACACACACACACACACACAAACACAGACACACACTCTTTCTCTCTCTCTCTCTCTCTCTCTCTCTCTCTCTTTCACTTTCACACAGTGACACACACACAGACACACACACACACAAAGCCACCCACACCGCATACAGGACACAAACACAGACAGCACAGACCAGGCACACTCTCCTCTCTCCTCCACACACACACACACACACACACCACCCCACCACCACACCCCACAACACACTCTCGTCTCTCTACACACACGACACACCACAGCCACACACACACACACACACACACACACACACACAACACACACACACACACCAGGGCACACACACAACACACAGTACTCGCAGCAGAGGGAAGGAAGTTTAGCTGCGGATCTCCATCGGGGGGTTTCAGGAGTGAGATGATGACTTCCTGGCCGGCCGGCTGAGCCGCGGCAATAAGCGACGGTGACGGATGGGCTTTGTGAGGAGCTTCCTGCTTCCTCCGCCAGGGATTTGCGCTAATCTCCTTCAGAATGACTCAGAGCTCGATCGCCGGCCGCCGCCGCCGCCGCCGCCGCAGGGCAGGATATGCTCCAGAACCGTGCTGCTCAGCGGGGTGGGGGGGCCGTGGCGACCTAGAAGTGGCTCGCCAGGGGGTTTTCAGCGGGTCGCCGATTAATATGCTAAACCCTTCATCTGTAGAAAAGAAGCCCCGTGAATTAACTCGTGTTTCAACGTTGGTTTCGTGTTTCCAGGGCTTTGCTGTTATCCTTGAGTTTAGGCCCAATGTTTTTAGCGGCACACAAACGCCATTGTTGAGCACCGCGGCGTTGCTAAACACATTTCTGGGGTATTTTTGGGTCGTGACTTAATGAGTAATGACCCGTGTGGGTCCTGAGGCGACGCCAGCTGGGAACCAGTGCTATAAAGTGCGCTAATTGGTGAGAAACACACCAGAACCCACTGATTACCAAAACACTGCTACTTTTAAAAGGGAGCAGATTTCAATGTTTTTACATTTGAAATGTGAAATCTATCTTATCTGTTATCTTATAACAGACTTTATATTAAAACATATCTTTTCTTCAATATAACCAGGACAGACTGACGCTTCTGTTGATTAACAGCAAACTCCCTCATCCAGATCTGAGTCATCACACCGGTTATTATTACATTCTGGATCATTTACATCATGTCAGTGGCTGATGACAATTCGGTGAGTCTTAATTTAGCAGCAATAAAGTGTTTTTACACTTCTGCTTCATTCTGCTCTCTGTGTCGAGTCTTCACTGTGTCGAGTCTTCACTGTGTTGAGTCTTCACTGTGTCGAGTCTTCAGCATGTTGAGTCTTCTCTGTGACGAGTCTTCTCTGTGTTGAGTCTTCACTGTGTCGAGTCTTCACTGTGTTGAGTCTTCACTGTGTTGAGTCTTCTCTGTGTTGAGTCTCCACAATGCTGAGTCTTCAGCATGTTGAGTCTTCTCTGTGTTGAGTCTTCACTGTGTTGAGTCTCCACAATGTTGAGTCTTCAGCATGTTGAGTCTTTACTGTGTTGAGTCTTCACTGTGTTGAGTCTTCACTGTGTTGAGTCTTCAGCATGTTGAGTCTTCACTGTGTTGAGTCTTCAGCATGTTGAGTCTTCACTGTGTTGAGTCTTTAGAGTGAGTCTGAGTCTTCTTTGTGTTGAGTCTCCACAATGTTGAGTCTTCGCTGTGTTGAGTCTCAACAATGTTGAGTCTTCACTGTGTTGAGTCTTTACTGTGTTGAGTCTTCACTGTGTTGAGTCTTTACTGTGTTGAGTCTTTACTGTGTTGAGTCTTTCCACAGGTCAGTGATATGGAAAGTCAGTGTTTCAGACCAAACGGTTGTCTCCGCCACCGCTGAACGTCTCTATCCCAGAAATGTTCCGGAACATTTCCTGCATCCTGGGGTCATGTGTGAACGGGGAACAGGGAAAAATCACACAACTGGTTTGGATCTTACTCCATCGGATAAAAACCCCCAAATGAACCGGACCTCGTGTTTAAATCTCCAGCGGGGAACGTGTCATCGCAAGCATGGAAGTGATCCCTCCGATCCGCAGATGTCTTGATACGTTTCCCTCGAACCGTGAGGCTTATCTCCCGGCTTAACATTGAGGCGATCCTCTGCAGATCCTCTCCCTTTCTGTCCTCCTGAAGAGGCAAGGAACACTAGCAGCTGGAATTCACCAGCGACTCAGATACAGAGCAAGGCGAGTGCGGCAAGATGCAACTCAACCGTAGGCCGACGCAGAATATATGGACCTGCCTATATTTAGATGGAATAAGGTAGTATGTCCAAGTCGCTCAAATGGACTCATTATATACAGTAGTGCTTTCTTTCTGGCCCGTGGCCACTCAAAGCACTTTGCATTTATTGCCTCATTCACCCGTGAGTTCATTCATAGGATTGTGTCATCAACCAAGCTCGTCGTGCTCGGGTCGGGGTCGGGGACGGGTGTCTTGCTCGGGGACACCGCGGCAATTGGCGAGGAGAGCGCAGAGAATCGAACCAACAGCCTTCCGGGTTGCCAGACAACCTGATCTACCGACCGGATATACACGGCGCGCCGAGAAGCCCTGTTTTTACACACTTGACTTCCACGCGTAAAATCTCTTCACAAATAAATACCCCGTTCCAGGACGCGCTGTGGGGAGCTGTGAACGCGAGCTTCTGATGTCTCGTCTCTTATTTCCTCCTGGCTCCTCGTTACGCAACCTCTTCCAGGTTGTAGACATTATGAACAACATGACCCCAAAGCAGGAGTGATGTAACAGATAAACAGAGTCTTACCATCCGGAAACAAAACTCATTCTGTAAGAAAAGGGAGAGAGAGCAGAGATACAGAGAAAGGGAGAGCAGAGAGAGAGAGAGAGAGAGCGAGGGAGCACAGAGAGAGATATAAAGAGAGGGCAAGGTAGAGAGAGATAGAGGGAGCACAGAGAGAGAGATATACTGTAGAGAGAGAGGGAGAGAGAGAGAGAGAACAATGATTGAATTGTCTTTAATCCGACACTTAATGTCAGGAGAACCAAATATGTGGGCGAAGACGATTGACCCGCTGACCTCCAGCGATATAATCGTCCCATCCGTCGTCAGAACGGCCTCTTCATGTTTTAACTGCCCAGGTAAGGATTGTATTTGATTGGAGCTACGGATGAATGAATGGAAACAAATAAAAAACATAAAGACTAAACACACACAGTAGAGCCCATGAGAAAAATCCCATTCCATCTGGTGATTCTAATCCCCGTGATTTGACATTTAATTATACGAAATTAGCGACGCATTATCAATGTTGCTCAAACAATTTGCTGCTCAAATACAGTACAGAGGGTTTGTGGCCCGCGGCGCGCTTTCAGGCTGAGCCCCCTTTCCTTTGCCGTCATTATTGGATAATGTTTCATTATTGGATAATGTTTTTGAGCGCTGGATGGAATGATAAAGGAAATCCCGTTTAGGGAAATCAGACTCCGCTGGATTTACGAAAGGCTGCCTTTTCAAAAATAGCCTCAGTGTGTAAATCTCGGTGTGTAATTTGATCCATGCGGAGTAATTCTCCCGTCTCCATATGATCTTGTGATAAATTGCCTCGAAGAACACCCTGGAAAATGTAGTGTTTTATATGATATGATTAATAACCCTAACCCCCCCCCCCATAGCTTCCACACACACCCGTCCTTGTGGGTGTCTTAGTAAATACAGAAATACAACTTAGCACACAGAATAAAACACGTTAAATATTAATGCGCTTGTTAAAGACTTGTACAATGGAGGAGTGTGTTTGTGTGTGTGTGTGTGTGTGTGTGTGTGTGTGTGTGTGTGTTGTGTGTGTGTGTGTGTGTGTGTGTGTGTGTGTGCACGTGTGTGTGTGTGTGTGCATGTGTGTGTGTGTACATGTGTGTGTGTGTGTGTGTGTGTGTTGTGTGTGTGTGTGTGTGTGTGTGTGTGTACCCCTCTCATGTGTTTCATGTGTTAACCCCATTGACTGTAAAATGTGTGAACCCTAAATATCTCCCAGGTGAGATTAGTTCAGTTTTTCCGCAGTTTTTCTGTTTCTTTCTTCCTTTTGCCAAACCCCTACATTCATTTATATATATAAATATATATAAATATATATATAACATAAATATTCGGCAAAATGCATTTGGGCATTCAGAATCATGTTTTCTCTTCTCAAAACCGACTATTTCCAGAAATACGAAATAGTCGTTGTTGTTGTTGTGGACACATGAGCTTCAACTTCTCACCGTTGTGTGCACAGAACTGCAAAAGGTCCTTTGCCAGTTTGTGTACATACTTGTTTGTGTACTGCTTGTTTGTGTACTGCTTGTTTGTGTACTGCTTGTTGTTTGTACTGCTTGTTTGTGTACTACTTGTTTTGTGTACTACTGTGTGTGTTGTGTACTGCTTGTTTGTGTACTGCTTGTTTGTGTACTGCTTGTTTGTGTACTACTTGTTTGTGTACTGCTTGTTTGTGTACTGCTTGTTTGTGTACTGCTTGTTTGTGTACTGCTTGTTTGTGTACTGCTTGTTTGTGTACTACTTGTTTGTGTACTACTTGTTTGTGTACTGCTTGTTTGTGTACTGCTTGTTTGTGTACTACTTGTTTGTGTACTACTTGTTTGTGTACTGCTTGTTTGTGTACTGCTTGTTTGTGTACTACTTGTTTGTGTACTGCTTGTTTGTGTACTACTTGTTTGTGTACTGCTTGTTTGTGTACTACTTGTTTGTGTACTGCTTGTTTGTGTACTACTTGTTTGTGTACTGCTTGTTTGTGTACTACTTGTTTGTGTACTGCTTGTTTGTGTACTACTTGTTTGTGTACTGCTTGTTTGTGTACTGCTTGTTTGTGTACTGCTTGTTTGTGTACTACTTGTTTGTGTACTGCTTGTTTGTGTACTGCTTGTTTGTGTACTACTTGTTTGTGTACTACTTGTTTGTGTACTGCTTGTTTGTGTACTACTTGTTTGTGTACTACTTGTTTGTGTACTACTTGTTTGTGTACTGCTTGTTTGTGTACTGCTTGTTTGTGTACTACTTGTTTGTGTACTGCTTGTTTGTGTACTACTTGTTTGTGTACTACTTGTTTGTGTACTACTTGTTACTTGTTTGTGTACTTGTTTGTGTACGTTTGTGTACTACTTGTTTGTGTACTGCTTGTTTGTGTACTGCTTGTTTGTGTACTGCTTGTTTGTGTACTGCTTGTTTGTGTACTGCTTGTTTGTGTACTGCTTGTTTGTGTACTGCTTGTTTGTGTACTGCTTGTTTGTGTACTACTTGTTTGTGTACTGCTTGTTTGTGTACTACTTGTTTGTGTACTGCTTGTTTGTGTACTGCTTGTTTGTGTACTGCTTGTTTGTGTACTGCTTGTTTGTGTACTACTTGTTTGTGTACTGCTTGTTTGTGTACTACTTGTTTGTGTACTGCTTGTTTGTGCTACTTGTTTGTGTACTGCTTGTTTGTGTACTGCTTGTTTGTGTACTGCTTGTTTGTGTACTACTTGTTTGTGTACTGCTTGTTTGTGTACTGCTTGTTTGTGTACTACTTGTTTGTGTACTGCTTGTTTGTGTACTACTTGTTTGTGTACTGCTTGTTTGTGTACTGCTTGTTTGTGTACTGCTTGTTTGTGTACTGCTTGTTTGTGTACTACTTGTTTGTGTACTGCTTGTTTGTGTACTGCTTGTTTGTGTACTGCTTGTTTGTGTACTACTTGTTTGTGTACTGCTTGTTTATGTACTGCTTGTTTGTGTACTACTTGTTTGTGTACTGCTTGTTTATGTACTGCTTGTTTGTGTACTACTTGTTTGTGTACTGCTTGTTTGTGTACTACTTGTTTGTGTACTGCTTGTTTGTGTACTACTTGTTTGTGTACTACTTGTTTGTGTACTGCTTGTTTGTGTACTACTTGTTTGTGTACTACTTGTTTGTGTACTACTTGTTTGTGTACTGCTTGTTTGTGTACTACTTGTTTGTGTACTGCTTGTTTGTGTACTACTTGTTTGTGTACTACTTGTTTGTGTACTACTTGTTTGTGTACTGCTTGTTTGTGTACTACTTGTTTGTGTACTGCTTGTTTGTGTACTACTTGTTTGTGTACTGCTTGTTTGTGTACTACTTGTTTGTGTACTACTTGTTTGTGTACTGCTTGTTTGTGTACTGCTTGTTTGTGTACTACTTGTTTGTGTACTACTTGTTTGTGTACTACTTGTTTGTGTACTGCTTGTTTGTGTACTACTTGTTTGTGTACTGCTTGTTTGTGTACTGCTTGTTTGTGTACTACTTGTTTGTGTACTGCTTGTTTGTGTACTACTTGTTTGTGTACTACTTGTTTGTGTACTGCTTGTTTGTGTACTACTTGTTTGTGTACTACTTGTTTGTGTACTACTTGTTTGTGTACTACTTGTTTGTGTACTACTTGTTTATGTACTGTATTAGTGTAATGAGTTATGTATTGAGGAGGCGTGAAGATATTCTAAACCCAGCAGGTTTGTTTTGTGGCAGAATGAAATCCTTTGTGTTTTCTTAGACGTACATTTTCTTTTGGGGCCAGTTTATTTTCCGAGTGACTTTGAGTCTAAGCGGTATAAATGACGTCGACCTTTTTTCTTTTTAAAAGACAAACTGCGACAAATATTCGCCGAGTACAATTGTCGGCGATCAATGACAAACTTAACGCCTGTGATTATTATACATTAGCATAGAACTTTATTTTTGAGAGTCTGATATAACATTTGGTTGTTTGTTGCGCTCCCACATTGGGAATATAATGTATAAAAAAAAAAAGCATTGAATAAAATCTGAATTATGTAAAGGGGGTTGAAAATATTACATTCTATCGTTTACAAATCTCGATATAAAACAATGTGATCGTCACCTCATCATAGCTCAACGTCGTTGTTCTGTAACGTCGCTCTGTTCTCTCTGTGATATAAAATAGACAAAAATAGTTTTTTTCCGATTTTTTCACACACTTTCCAAAATCATTGTCACGTGATCGAAAACTAAATAAATGACAATCTTCATTATTGCAAATAAAATATGTTAGTAAAATACATTTTCCAGTGGATCATATACTTACCATATAACTGTATATATATATAATCACTGTTTGTGTTGTTTTGTCACATTATGTCATATCATCTGTGATTCTGAATGTCTGATTTAATAATAGTGCCAATAATGATCTTTATCTCATAATCATAATAATGGTGAGTTGAAGTCATCGGAAAGACCATCGTCGTCTGTTCTAAAAATAGTGTTTGATTACAGTTAATCAGTTCATTAAAAATAAAGAAAATCAGACTCATTTGAGGCACACGTTGCTTTGCTGGAAAATTCTCTATTCTATATATTAGCCCTCTCTGTGTCAAGTATCTTCCCAACAACTCTTGACTTCCCGTTCCGTCGAAACAAAAATACACTTTGACTATTCTGTCAAATACAACCCGCCTGTCATAAACAACCCTTATAAACGATGGGCCCGGTCACACCTACTGTATATATTCTGCCCGTGGTCTCAATGAAAAACCCCAAAAATCCAAAAATGACAAACGTGAAAAAAGATGAAAGTGAAAAATAAATGATTACAAAAATGGGGGAAAAAAACCTGGAAGTGAAAAACATGAAAATGTCTTTGCAAAGTCAGTCAGAGTTTGGTCATGGGTATGTGCAGGCAGTTCCAAGGTCCCATCCACAACTCCTCCTCGTCCGACAGCGTGTGTTCGCTGTGGGACTTGGACAGCGTCTCGCCGCTCCCCTTGTGATTGTCCACAAACGTCTCCAGCTCGTCCGCGCCGCAGGGCCGTCCGACGGACTTGGTTATGCTGCCTTTGGAGCCAAAAGTCTTGAGATGGGTCATGTTCGACCCCCCCGGGGACCCACAGCAGATCTGGGTGTTGAGGTTCACGTCCACGGAGGAGGTGGTGGAAACGCGCGCGCTGAAGCCGTTCTCCGCCTCGTGGGCCTCCGTGACGTCCGCGAGGTCGATCGGTACGCTCTCCTCGTGCGTCACGCCGAGCCGGTCCAGTTTCCTGAACTGCTTGGCGAGTCTGCCGGGGGGGGAGCCCATCTTCAGGTTGTTGGGGTGGGTGAGCCGCCGGGTGCGGACGATGGTGCCGTTCTGGGACAGGTAGACATTCCCGTTGACGTTGCTGTGGCTGGCGGGAACGCCGGGGGTTTGGTTGCTCGGGGCGTCGGTCCCGCTGTCTTCCGCGGTGGAGCCGGTGTCCTGGTCGACCACAAGCTTAATGCGCTTGTTCCTACCAGGCTGGACGGAGACACAAGAAGGGGTTAATGTTAGGGTTAAACATACTGACCCTCCGGACTTGCACTCGCAACCTTGTGAGTTGGACAAAGAAAATCACATCACAACCACATCACACAGTGAAGAACCATTGCACCACAGCAAACGAGATCTCACTCAGTGGAATCAAGGACGTCATACTGTGAAAAGTAGGAGGGAATACAAAGATAGTTATGGAAAATGAAGAAAAAAAAGCATCAGAAACAGTTTTTATAATTCAGTTGGAAGGAGAGAGTAAGGAGTATACTTCAAGCACGCTGCAGGGGCACACGATACTTCACTCCCCATGCAAGGGTGACCAAATCGATTCACTCTTACTTTAACAGGCACCATAACTCTCTTCTAGAAGGCAGTCGAGTTCCCCTCGGTGTCAGAGTCCGATGCCGTTGAGGAGATTGCATCCTCGTCAACCTCGGTGATGGGGGAGAGGCCTCCGTACATCTCATCCGACGTGGCGCTCCGGATGTCCGTGCTGTACTTTGGGGCGACGTAAGGTGCAGAGGGTTCGGGCTCGTCGGAGTCCACGCTGGATCTCCTGGAAGACGGTGCGTCACTCAGCTCTCCAGCCGACTCCTCTTTCTCCTCGGATTCTGCTTCTTCCTCGGAAGCTTCACCGCCCTCGCTCTCCTCTTGGATGGTGGACGCGCGGGAAGAGACGGACCCCTGGGACCTGCGGCTGCCCCTTGAAGACATGGACCTGGACTTCTCCTCACCACTTCCCTGCAAGCTCGCCTCTGATGCTTGGCTGCCAGTTGAGGACTTGGCATCCTCTGAATCACTTGCCTTTGACAGACTTTTTTGACTGGAGCTATCGGCCTGGGAGCCTTCACTGCCACTACCCGCCTCCGATTCAGCCTCGCTGGCGGTTCCTGTCCCGGACTCCGGTGCGCTGCTTTCTTCGACAGACTTCTCCGATGCGCCTTCACTTGCTGAAGACCTTACAGAGGACCGGGCTGCACTGGAGGCATCTTCACTTGCACTACCACTTCCACGACCACCTTCACTTCCGCTTCCACTACCACTACCGCTACCGCTTCCACTTCCACCTTCACTTCCACTTCCACTACCACTACCACTACCACCTTTACTTCCACTACCACTCCCACTCCCACTACCACCTTTACTTCCACTACCACTCCCACTCCCACTACCACTACCACTCCCACTCCCACTACCACTCCCACTCCCACTCCCACTTCCACTACCACTCCCACTCCCACTCCCACTTCCACTACCACTCCCACTCCCACTCCCACTCCACTACCACTACCACTCCCACTCCCACTTCCACTTCCACTTCCACTCCCACTGCCACTTCCACTACTGGCTTCGCTGTCGCTACCTTTCTCACTACTGCCCGACGCTCCGGTACTCTTGGTAGCCTCGGTAGCAGAGGATCTGCTTCCTGAGGCATCTTTGTCCTCAGACTCTTCCTCATCAGACTCTTCATCAGAATCCTTTTCTGTCCCTGAACTCTTCTCTGTGCTCGACTCCTTTTCGGAAGCCGTACCGGTTCCCGACTCTTTCTCCTCGCTAGAATCTTTCTCTGTGCCCGATTTCTTCGTACCCGATGACTTCTCTGAATCAGAATCTTTTTCTGACTCGGATTCTTTCTCGGTTCCGGACTTGCCCTCCGTTTCCTCTCCCTCAGACTTGCTTTCCTCGTCCAACACCTCTGGCTCCTCATCCGAATCAACGGTGCTCTCATTTGCGTCGTCTCGATCCAGATCCACCTTCAGGTAGTCCTTGTCCTCGCTGCCCCTCTCTGACTCATCGTCGGAACCTTTCTCCTTCGCACTGCCGCTGCCGCTGGCCTCCGGTTCGCTCTCCGTCACGCTGATGGACACCTTGGACTTCGTTTCGTCATCCTCGTCCTTCTCGCTGCCAGACTTTGCAGGCGGTTGCAGCCTATTGACCAGGTTAATTTTCTTGAACACCTTGCTAAGGCGACTTCGGGCGTCCGACTTGGTGTCGATCTGTCCCAAAGCCGCCGGTCCGCCACCAGTCAGGCTCTCCTGGCTGTCGATGCGGCGCGCTGACATCAGTTTGGCATAATCCTTATCCTTCTTCCCCACGCCAAACATCTTGAGCATTTTGGCTTTTTTCCACGGTGATCGGGCAGGTGGAGCAGCAGCAGGCGTCTTCGGTCCGAGCTTGCCGCTTGCCAGGAGTTTACTGAGTTTCATGACAGATTTCAGCTTCTTGGCAGCCTTGGAGGGCTCCACATCCTGCGATGGCCCGGCCTGTTCGATTTCATCCTCGGGTGGCAAGTCAGCAAATCCAACCTGCCTAGGTGGTGGTCCCCTACCGGGCACCCCGCCACGACCGCGACCACGGCCCCGGCCCTAAGACAGCCAAATTCACCTCATCAACCATGTTAATCACACGACACAGGCAATACCAAAAACTACTGCAATAGTGTGTATGTGTGTGTGTGTGTGTGTGTGGGACATTACAATTGACCATATCTGGAGTGTTTTATGCTTTTGATCACGATTACTTGTGACTTGTGACATACCTCAGCGTAGTAGTAGCCGTCGTCCTCCATGATGACCTGTCCGTACTCATCGTACGTTGGTGGGATCAGCTTCCTGCGACTACCGTACTGTGGCAGGTCGTACCTGAGGAGCACAGAGCCGACATCCGGTCCAGACTTCAGAATCAGAATCAGAATTCTGCTTCCCCAATGCTAATCACCCAATGTTCTCACAATGCCAGCAGGGGTTCCCATAATGATAATTTCCTGAGGGATTACAGAGTCATTACTCTGAAAGGGTAATGGCTTCTGTAATTTTTAAAATGACAGAAGCGATCATTACCAGAATGTAGCAAATGAATGTACCAATAAACGCACCCGTTGGAAATATACGTTCTACAGAGTCCGATTTAAATGTTCTATTTTGATTTAATTAGATTCAGAATTTCAGTTTCGAGATCGGTTTTTGCAAAATATTGACAACACTTGCATTTTGCAAATATACGTGAGTCTGGGAGCACAAGTGTAAATCACAGACGTTCATCAGCTCTGGAAGTGTTTTATGCCTTTAGAACTGAATGGGCTAGCGCATTATAATGACCTGAATGACACATTCACCCCCTCGGCACCAACGCTCATATCACAAGACATGATCTGTGACGATACAGCTTACTCAGGACCAGCTTGCTCAGGACCCAGAATCGATAGAGAGAACCAAGATAATAAGAAGATGTCTGCAGATGAGCAAGATGTCAAGTTACCTTAACTTAACTCTCACTTTGGAGAAACGCATCGGCGATAAAATGACTAAATAGTAAAAGTCCATTATATTGTCATCCTTGTCATTGTTATTATCTGAGTGGCTGGCAACGTGCTTAGGCGTCCAGAGCTTCCCACAGGAGAACAAAGCCGTTCATCCCAGTGCCATAGCATCTCTCTCTCTCTCTCTCTCTCTCTCTCTCTCTCTCCCTCTCCATCTCTTTCTCTCTCTCTCGCTCTCTACCCTCTCACCAACTGGTTCCTAGCTCTGGGCAGAGTCATTCATCTCACTGGACGAAGGAGAGGAAGGCCAACGCATAAGGGGCCCTGCGTCGCCAGCACAGCACTCTGGCTTCTGGGAGTGAGGGAAAAGCACTCCACTATGGATGGCCATCGACTCGCACACCCAAGCTCCCTGGAAGGCGGTGGGTCTGCAGCAGGAGCCGAGCCGTCTCCAGCCAGAGAGCAGACGGATGATGCACACCTCTTAATGATCACATTAGAGGAGGCAATAAGGGATGAATCCTTCGCAGACTGAGGAAGAGGAGAAGGAGGAGGAAGAAGAAGAAGGAAGTGGCGGAATGGAGGCACTGGGCTGGAGAACTCACCCCTGGTCGTAATTATAATAGTCCTGAGCGTAGTAATCCTGGCCTCGGTCCATGGGCAGATCCTTCATGTGGGGGGGAAGAGGGAGAGAGAGAGAGAGAGAGAGAGAGAGAGAGGAGAGAGAGAGTCAGTAAGTCATTAGCAGAGCATGAGGTCAACAGCCAGCACTGCACAGTACAGACTCAGTGTGGTGCAGTGCAACAGAGAATGCCAAAGACTGAGAAGGGGAGAAAAACCCGGGTTCTACCTCAGGTCTCAGCAGCGACGGACCCAGCGGCGGCTGCTGCTTCGCCGGGTTAGTAAAGAAGGACAAGAAGAGAGGAAGGTCCCGGGGGAGACACAAAAACACACACACTTCACACACACTTCACACACACTATTACAGCTTTAGCAGGAGAAGAAGAAGAAGATGAAACAACCCGACCCGGATGTTAATGGACCCGGGGAGATTTCAAACAAGGCAGGACCACACGACGGCGGTGACGGCGGAGGAAGCGAGTCTTTGAAACGTGGAAAAAATGAGCGACACAAAAGTGCAAGCGCGACGGGAACGCTCCGAGGGGGTTTTTCACGCGGCCCGGCTTTAAAGGGCCGCACTTATCTTTGTCGGGGGGGGGGGGGGGGGGGGGGAAGTCTTTGCATGCGGAGAGGAGAACTCACCGGGGGAAATGCTTATCTGCCAATTGACAGCGAGACAGATTTTATTTTTTTTTTTCTGTCTGAGAGTGGTTGGAACGGAACGCCGGGCGCTCCCAAATCAAATCTAAACTGTGGAGTCAGAAGCGCTTTGGCCGAGATCCGATCTTAATCTTATTCGCCGTTTCATCGAGTGGGTGATGGATCAAATAAAAGCGGCGGGCTGCTTAGGGCCGGATGCATTTATAGTGACATCAAAAAAGCCCCGGCGACACAATGAATAATAAGAAAGGTGGTGAAATTATAATAAGGGGAAATAAAAATAAAATACGGTAACGGTGTAAAAGCCATACCTGTCGGCCGCGTCCGCGCCTCCTGGGAAAGAGAAAATATAAGAAACAAACAATATATAAATATGGATCGATTTTGACAAGTGATGTGCAAAAGACAGCAGTGGTTAAAATAGTGCCGACTCGGGAATATATTTCCATCTTACTTACTGTGCACTTTCGGTAAATGTCACAGGACGCTTGGACGTATATGCATAGTTGTTAAGTCAAATAAATCAAAGCAGAAAACACGCGGCCGCGGTCTTATCAGCGGATTCAGGGCTCATTCCGTTCTGGCCGTAATCTGGACGCCTCATCTGAAGGTCGTATGCTAAACCGAAAAAAGACGGCTTCCACATGTGCGCCACCTGCACACACAGCAGCGGCAGCGGCAGCGGCACAATCCCTCGATCTCGCGACGCAGCGAAGTATTTGTGACGACAAAGCTTCTGAATACGTGAATACGTGAGGCGACCTGACCGGTCCACCGAGCAGACCGACAGATCGACAGAACGCGACGCCGACGAACGAAACCGACCGACGAACCGACCGACCAGAGTTCGTCCGACCAGAGAGAGCTACAGTAGGTGGTGGTGGTGGTGGTGGTGGTGGTGGGAACACGGACTCTGGACCCATCATAGCGAGTCGTGCGTCGGCCGCAAGGCTCCTCCGAATTTTTCCAAGTTATTGAATTGATTGCAAGTTATTGAACGTGACACCAATGACAGGATGAGAGAACATAACGTCGTGGAACACGTTTGTGTTGCATTGTCTCTCGGGGTCACCACTTAACAGGCAACGTTCCCAGCGCCAGGAACACTGGGGACTGAACCAGAAAACAGTTTGATCCTCCCCATCAGGGGAAATACAGCCGTGACTCTAACACTAATACAGGAGGGAGGGAGGGAGGGAGAGGAGGGAGGGAGAAGAGAGAGAGAGGGAGGTAGAGAGAGAGGGAGAGAGAGAGAGAGAGAGGGAGGGAGAGAGAAGGAGAGAGAGAGGGAAGAGAGAGAGAGAGAGGGAGGGAGAGAGGAGAGAGGGAGAGGAGAGAGGAGGAGGGAGGAGGAGAGGGAGGGAGGAGAGAGAGAGAGAGAGAGAGAGAGGAGAGAGGGAGGAGGAGAGAGGGAGGGAGAGAGGAGAGGGGGAGAAGGAGAGAGGGAGGGAGGGAGGAGAGAGAGAGGGAGGGAGGAGGAGAGAGAGGAGGAGGGAGAGAGAGAGAGGGAGAGGAGGAGAGAGGAGAGGAGGGAGAGAGAGAGGGAGGGAGGGAGAAAGAGAGGGAGGGAGGGAGGAGAGGGAGAGAGAGAGAGAGAGAGGGAGAGGAGGAGGAGAGGAGAGGGAGAGAGAGAGAGAGGAGAGAGAGAGGAGAGGAGAGAGAGAGAGAGAGAGAGGAGAGAGAGAGAGAGGAGAGGAGAGAGAGAGAGGAGAGGAGGGGAGAGAGGGAGGGTGGAGAGGAGGGAGAGGGAGGGGAGAGAGGGAGGGAGGGGAGAGAGAGAGGGTGAGAGGGGAGGGGAGGGAGGAGAGAGGGAGAGAGGGAGAGAGAGGGGAGAGAAGAGAGGGAGGGAGAGAGAGGTGGAGGTGAGAGAGAGAGGAGAGGAGAGAGGGGGAGGCAGAAATAAGTCATTAAGCAAAGTCTGAAAGCTTGAAAACAACACATGAGGAGACGATTGACATAGCTGATACAGAGGGAGAGCGAGGGAGGAGGGGAGAGCGAGGAGAGAGGAGGGAGAGAGGGGGAGGAGGGAGGAGCGAGGAGGAGAAGGGGGAGAAGGCGAGGAGGAGGCGGTGGGAAAGTAAACACATGGGGAGCGGAGGTGAGGGACGTGCGGGCGAGCGAGCGAGTGGCAGATTGCAATCTGGAGTCTTAAGGGGGCGATCCAATAGTCAGATAATTGGGTAGGAGGAGGACGAGGAGGAGGATGAGGAGGAGGAGGATGAGGAGGAGGCGGAGGAGACTGCCAGGTCTGACGAGGAGGGAGATATGAACCCAAGGAAAAAAACGGGAAAAGACAAGAGGTGGGGACAACCTGGGGTACGGCAGAGAATAGAACGTGGAGGAGGAGGAGGATGAGGAGGAGGGAGAGGAGGAGGAGGAGGATGAAGAAGAAAAGGAAAAAGAGGAGGAGGAAGATGGCGCTTGACAGTCCCCATCGGGTGGCGATGGCGGCGCTTTTGTGCGTGAGGATTGATCGGCGGTGTAATTAGCGCGCGCTAGGAGGCCACGGCTTTCTCCCGGGCCAACGAGGCACGCTGGGAAACCGGCCGGCCGCTGTGGCGTGACGTACGCCCCCCTCTGGTGGACACCGGGAGGACGGGACACTCTGGTTTTTTCTCATTTTTCCCCTCTTCCGCTCTCCATCACTCTCTCCCTCCATCCACCTTTTCTCTCGCCATCTCTCTGTCTCTCTCCCCCTCCATCACTCTCTCTCCATCCACCCCCTTCTCTCTCTACATCTCTCTCTCTCTCTCTTCCCTCCATCTCTCTCCTTCTCTCTCAATCCACCTCTCTCTGTCTCTCTCCATCTCTCTCTCTCTCTCTCTCGCACTCCACCTCTTTCTCCATCTCTCTATCTCCCTCTATCTCTCCCTTTATATAGAGAGTATATCTCTCTATCTCCCCCTCGATCACTAGCTCCTCTCTCCCCCTCGCCCTCCTCCCTAAAGCGAAGTAGATTCTGGTCGGGCAGATAAACGGAAATGAAAACGGATCACTTCGTTATCTGGGATAAAAGGCGACGTTAATAAAGTTGATCTGGTTTTAAAATCTTTGGGATTTCGCACAAAAAAACAACAACAGACAAATGAGCGATCTGATGTTCCCTCTGAGCCTCGGTTAATCTTTATCTTTGATTCACGGTTCATCGCTTTTATTTAAAATATGATTTTTAAGTACCGCTTACGGTATTGACTGGGTCAATTAGTCCGGCTCCCAAAGCAACAGCGCGTGAATATTTCATGCGGGTGTCTCTTCTCATGTATTACTCCATTAAATTGCAATATTTAATCATGTTTAGCGACGGAACATGTTTCATATCATATTAGTTTTATTATGCTTGCGGCACGTCCACAGGTGCAGAGACCGTTCTGCTTGTTGTTGTTGTTGTTGTTGTTGTTGTTCAATGAATTAAGACAAGAGCTGCACAACCGGATTCACTTTATTAAGAAGTGTTTCTAACCCTTGGATTCTGAATCCTGAAATGAAAAATATAATCTCCTAACCCCGTTGGGTTTCGTTCTGAATTCACGACGTCAGAAAGTCTTTGGTTTCTCAGGTCTTCGTGTTACTATGGAAACCCTGCACTGCCACACTAATTATAAACCTGCCTCTAAAACTGTCAAGTGTCCCTAAAGTCAAAACGTCCACACATAGCACCTCGCAAATTAACCTCTATTCCTTGGCGCAGTCGTTGGTAAAGTCGTGGTAATTAATAGTATGTTGGCTACGTGAGACGTGAAAAACAAACATCGCTCTTCAATGAGGCATGGAGATAGAAAACAGACGGAAAAATGAAAAGAATGATCCAGAAAAACAGTGAAAAAGTGAAACGAAAGAGAAGAGCATTGGATCAGAACACAGTGGACTGGCCGTTTTCGGAGACTTCCTGAGTCTCCTCCCCCTGTGGACTGTCCCACTCCGATTGGCTCGTCTGCTGCTGTGGATCGGCAGCCGTTTTGAGTTTGAGGCTCTTCGTCGCGTCTTCCGCGCCGGCAAGTCCGCACCGTGGCTTTCCGCGCCCGATTTCGACACCGAGACGTCGATGCCGGGTGCGCTCTGTTCACCGCCGTGGTCTCCTGCTCCTCCTGCTCCTCCTCCTCCTCCTCCGCAACGTGGATCGGAGGAGCTAGCTGGCACCGGGGTACCTCCGTCACCTCCTCCACCGCTACCGCCAGTCCGGTCCTCCGCCGTCGGGACGCGTTTGGTAAACTTGGGCACCTTGCAGTTCTTGTCCACCTGGCTGTACAGGTTGGCCACGGAGCGCTCGATGTCCGCCAGGTTCTGGATGTTCCTGAGGATCCCCTTCAGCTCCCGTTTCCTCTCTCCTCCTCCGGCGGGTGGAGGAGGGGGACCAGGAAGAGGCGGAGGAGGAGCAGGACGTAGGACCCGGGCAGAAACCGGGCGGAGGGAAGACACCGGAGGTAAGGAGGCGGGGACGAACTGCACCGCCGGTCGCGGGCCCTCGCCGCCACTGCTGCTGGTGGGGGAGGGCGGGGGGAGGAGGAGGAGGTGGGGGAGGAGGCGGAGGAGGAGGTGGAGCACGGGTATGGATGGGAGGCGGGGGGGCGGAGGGCTGGGGGCATCGGTTATCCGGGAGGCCGTGGCTGGCGGCCGGCGGAGGAGGAGAGGAGTTGTCGTCGTGGGAGGCGAGGGCGAGCGAGGACGGAGGCGTAAGAGGTCGATGAGGAGGAGCGGGAGGAGAGGGAGGGGGAGGGGGAGGGGGAGGAGTACGCGGCGGAGGGGGAGGGGCAGGGCTCTCGGGGGGGTCGGGGATGATCTCCACGGTGATCTCGCAGGGTTCTGCCCCTGCCACGAAACCGGCCAGGCTGGAGCTCAGTCTCTTCAGGATGGGCAGGGGCGGGGTCTCCTGCAGCTCCTCCTCCTGCTCCTCCTCCTCCCCCTCCTCCTCCTCCTTCCCCCGGGTGATGATGATCCGGGGGGGCCCGGCGTGGCCGTAGGGCCGGTGATCCAAGATGGAGAACAGGGCCTCGGAGCTGATTTCCAGCCTGTCCCTGGAGGCGGGGGAGGTGGCCTGCTGCTGAGGCTCAAACCGCCGCGCCTGCCGGCGGACCGACCGCTCGGTCTCGACCGCGTCGTCCAGCGCGTCGCCCAGGCTGTCCAGGCTGCGCTGCCGGCCCCTGGGGGGGTCCAGCATCGCCGCCTGCCTCCTCAGCGCCTCGTAGGCCTGCAGCCCCCCGTGGACGCGGGAGGGCAGGGTCCACGTGGCGTACCCTGACCCGGGCGCTGGCCGGGGGGGCCCGTAACCGCCGCCGCCGCCGCCATCGCTGTTGTTGTTGTTGTTGTTGCCGCAGTCGTCGAGGTACAGGGGGTTGTGCGTGGTGAGCGGGTGCCGGTCGGACAGGAAGGTCACGTTGCTGTCGGACTTGCACGGCAGGTTGCCGCGCAGCTCTCCGTTGCCGTGGGCGGCGAGGGTGCGACGGCCGAAGGAGCTAAGAAGCCTCTGCTGCTCGGCCTCCGCAATGGCCGACTTTTTAGCCCTGAGCCCAACAAAAGAAGGAGGAGGAGGAGGAAGAGCAGGTGGGAGGACAGAGGAAGAGACTTGAAACATGCAAAAAGAGGAAGGAAAACTAAACTAAAGTTTTACGTACAAAGTAAAGAATAGCCCAAAAGTAAAGAATAGTAAAAGGTGAAGTAGTAAAGTAAAAGTAAATAATGGTTTAAAAAAGGGGGATAAATTGGGAGATGGGGAAGAAGGGAGTGAGGAAAATGCGACGAGGCTATTTTACTCCAGCGATGCCCAAGTGGACCTGAACTGCTTCTGCTGCTGCTGCTGACTTTTTATAACTCCAGGAGCTGCCGTGAAGCCCGCGAGCTGCAAGGCTGCGTTCAATTTGGCTATCTGGCTGCTCTCACATTCATTCGCTCTTTTAGCGGAGTTTACCCCCGCAAACAACAGGAAACCAATGAGGAAAAGAAATATAACGTCTGATTGTGTTTGCGTTTGGTGGCTGTTCTAAAACGAAACCAAGATCGGTATCGTAACATCACGTTCAGGCCTCGTTTACCCGGCGCGGCGTGGGCGCGGCTTCGCTTTCTCGCTCGCGTCGACTATTTCCCGCAATTTTGGCACCGCTAAGTAAATGAGGAGGCTCCTAAAAGGCACGAGTAGTCTCCCCGAGAAGCGGTACGTTTCGGGTCCGAGATGCGCCACCGAAATCCATTTGCTTCACAGAGACGACACGGCCCGCCCGTACGTCGAAGTCTAATCGCCCATTAGACGCTATGATCACAGACAAATCCGACAGCAAACAGTCGGCTAAAAGCGCAGGGAGGCTGGGGATACTTATCGGGGATATT
>PIJE02003337.1:0-7500 GCA_002895965.2 Coryphaenoides rupestris | reverse complement strand
GTGCGTGTACAGTGTGTGTCTTCGTGTGTGTGTGTGTAGGTGGATGTGTGTGTGTCAGTGTGTGTGTGTGGGGCACGTTTTGAACAGTCACGTTTACAATATTTTATTTTTTTAAAGGGCAGTGAACCCAACATGTGTTTTTGTAAATTAAACTTGGTAATGGCGTAATACATCTCTCAGCACTCTCACCACCACACCAGTGCTGTCGCTGTGGCTAATGAATGAACGAGTGAATGAATGAATGAATGAAAGTCACCCCCTCACCAATTTCTCACCACCACCATATTGGCACTGTTGCCGATGCTGATGAATGCACATCACCAACCTCTGGCCACACCCACCACATGTGTGCTATTGCTGATGAATTAATGAATTCATGAATTAATTAACGAAATTAATGAATGAATTAAGGAATGCATGAATTAATGAATGCATGTCCGACAGCATCCTCCGACAGCAAACTCACCACCATATCGGTGCTATATTAGATGAATGAATTAATGAATGAATGAATGGAAGGGTGAATGAATGAATGAATTAATGCATGCATGAATGCACGAATGGGTGAATGATTGAATAAATGAATGCATGAATGAATGAATGAATGAATGAATGAATGAACACGACTGGGTGGGTGTAGTCGACACGACTACACCCACCCACCATATCGTTGCTATTGTCGATGAATGAATGAATGAATGAATGAATGGTTGAATGAATGAACGCATTGAATGAATGAATGAATGAATGAGTATGAGAATGCATTCCATAACGTCGCCAACAGCAACACCACACTCACCACCACCACCGCACCGGTGCTGTTGTTGCTGAATGAACAAATTAATTCCATCACCGCGTCACCAACTCCCTCCCTCACTCACTCACCACGACGTCGGCGCTGTTGCTGAGGCCGTCGCCGTAGTCGTCGGTGGCGATGACCTTGAAGGGGAAGTACGAGCGGCGCATGTTGCGGTAGTTGATGGCCGACTTGATGATGCCCGTGTACGTCTCGATGACGAAGCTGTCGTGCGTGGCGCCCTCCTCCGCCGGCGGGATGATCAGACGGTACGCCATGGCGCTGTAGTTGCCCGTGTCGGCGTCGGTGGCCTGGGAGGAGGAGGCGGGGGGGGGGGGGCAACGTCGTACATATACAGTAGTCAGCCGTTTAGCTTAGCTGGAGATTTAGCGTTCATCCAAAGCCCCTGAAAAGGGAGGCCGAGGGCGATCAATCAAAGCGCAAGATCGTAATCAGCGTTACGGCGACAAAACGTTTTTTTAGGTTGACTACACACACACGACACACGCACACGCACACGCACACGCACACACACACACACACACACACACACACACATCAGGGTAATGTCAACATAAGACGAGAATATAAACTTTATGGACCCGACGAAAGACCGTTCACGTTCTGTTTTAGTCACACGGTGTCTAAATGTGTGGAACATTCCGCATTCCCCGGACAAAAACGACACCGACATCAACAACAACAGACAAACAAACAAAGGTTATTTAAAACAAGTCAATAAAATGGAGCCCCATAAAACGAGTCGTTTTCATTGAAGGCGTTTATCGACTGAGGCAGAGAGGAATGAATGCGGCGTCGCTTTGCTTGTCACATCGGACTCCCTTCACGGTGTAGTAGTGACGCCGTCCCGCCAGCGGGGGGCGACACAGAGTCTCACCGAGATGGCGGCAGCATCATCATCATGCATGCGACGGCTGGCGCGCACGCGGCCGCATCAATTTTAAGAGCTGCTTGTCTCCGGTGACATTGACAAATAGAAGCAATCTCTCCGCTCGCTCGCCCCTTCGGCATTGGCAGCGCGGGGGAGAGAGAGAGAGAGAGAGAGAGAGAGAGAGCGAGAGAGAAGAAAGACTAAGATGCCGACGGCGGCTTGGCTTTACATCAAGATAGTGAGACATCGAGATCGGGCCGGGAAAAGACACAGACCTCGCTTGTGATGAACTCCCCTCGGGAAAAGAAAAGAGGATTCCCGACGGGAGTTGTGGTGAGAAATGCAAACGTGAACAGTGCAACGTCTCGCTCACGTTGTTCAATCATTAAGAGACGCAGACAAACAAAGCAAACCGATTCGGCTTGGATATGAACAGCAATTGGACACCTTTAGACTAATCTTTCAAAGCCTCGAAGGCTCAATCTTTGAATCCGTGTCAGCACACATAAAAAGTCAACTTTGCAATCCATCAGGTGTCCGGGAGGAGAGAGAGAACTGGGAGGGGGGGGAGATGGAGGTGGGAGACTAAATGTTGCATTGATGTGTATTGTTCATTGTCAAAGACCAAATGATTGGGCGGCCATTGAGTTTCAGGCAGCATGGCAAATGGCAAATGGATTGTATTTATATTGCGTTTTAATCCAAAGCGTTTTTACAGTTGCCTCACATTCACCCATTCATACACCGACGGCGGTGCCAACCATGCAAGGTAACAACCAACACGTCAGGAGCAGGTAGGGTTAGGTGGTGTCTTGCTCAGGGACACCTCCACACTTAGCTAGGAGGAGGGGGAGGAGCCCGGGGATCGAACCAGCGACCTTCTGGTTGCCAGACAACCGCTCTTATACCTCCTGAGCTACTGCCGCCCATCACTGGTCCAAGTTAGTTTCGTTGAAGGTCTCGTTTAATGATGTGAACCAAAGTCGGTGAGGAGGAGGAGGAGGATATTGTTGTTCTGATTCTGCACTCAGGCCTGGACTGAACCACTGCGGCTCTGCACTCATGTCACTGGTAGAGAGGTGGGGGGGGGGGGGGGGGGCTTGTCGACTTACCCCGGAAAGTTCTCCCCTTATCTCCTTCAACCCTTCTGACGGATTAGCGCTTCTAGCATTTCTGAGCGCGTCTTCATTACTCTGCTCATAAGCTCCTGAACTCCTGAAGTGTCGTCTGTGTGAGCATTAACGAGGAGTTTACCAGCCCGGCCTTACCGCCCTGACTCTGAAAGTGTTGACGAGTCCAAAGTGTGTTGTCTCCTCTCTCTCTATGTACGACGTCTCACGTTTGATTCCTGCATTCCTGCAAGACTTGTGAGCCAACAGCATGACCACGCTGCTATCTTACATCACACTGGTCCTCGGCGGTCCAGAGTCGTAGTGGTTGCCAGTAGAGTTCTGCCGGGTCAGACTTGTTATCCCAGCGCAATCTTCTCCAGTGGGCAAGTCAAGAAAGTTCCGAATGGGGATGACATTTTGGGAACCTCTGTGATTGTCTTGACCGATACGCAGGGACGGTAATTTACGCTCGCTGAGATTACATCTGTGAACCCGATTCACACAAACACTTGAGCGTGGAAACGACAGCGGATCGAGTCCCCAGCTGGACTCACCGACTCACTGGGACCGGCGACGGAACGCACAATAGAATACATTCTATAAACCGTGTACTAGCAGATAGTTACTTTGGCAGAAAGTTCCATTTTATATGCCGCGGTTATTAAATTGGGGTGAGGCATCTGATGCTTAAGTGTGAAATCACAAACACTGAAAAGTGAGTTTAATTAAAGAATCTAATTAAAAATGTGCCTGCAACTTACATGGACGGATCTCAACACAAATGTAATTCTCTAACATGAAGCCGCTGTTATGCGAGGACATAACCTTATTAGATATATAATATATCATTATATTTCTACATATAATCCAATGGTTGGTTGAGTGAGATGAGCACAGATAGGGATCCGTAAGTACAGCTTCAGTCAGGAGGTTTCATTCTCTACTGGCTGGTTTTGTATTTTAGGAACGGAATCTGGAAAGTTTCAAAATAAAAGCGAGGAAGGTGTTCTGTACGCTTCAGCTGGTGTTCAGCCAGGCACAGAGAGAGAGAGAGGGAGATAGAGAGAGGGGAGGAGAGAGAGAGAGAGAGATGAAGAGAGAAAGAGAGAGAGAGAGAGAGAGAGAGAGAGAGAAGAGAGCGAGAGAGAGAGAGATAGAGAGAGAGACCAAATGGTTTTTGACGTCTATGCTGTTTGTAAGAATGGGTGAAAACCTGTTCACATGCACACACACATAGACACACACACACAATCCCCAACACACACGCACACACATACACACACACACACACACACACAGACACACACGCACACACACACACACACACAGACAGACACACACGCACAAACGTAGACACACACAGAAACACACACAATCCCCAACACACACACACACACACACACACACACACAATCCCCAACACACACACACACGCACACATTATAGACAGACACACACAACACACAGACACACACACACACAGACACAACACACAATCCCCACACCACACATGCACACACACACACAACACACACAGGCACACACACAACCACGCACCACAGACACACCACCAATCCCCAACACCACCACCACACACACACACACACGCACACATATAGACCACACACACACACACACACACACACACACACACACACACACACACACACAATCCCCAACACACACATGCACACCGATAAAATTCCCCCTACACTGATGTGAGGACAACTCTATACTGCAACCCACTGGCTCTCCCACTGAGAGAGAGAGAGAGAGAGAGAGAGAGAGAGAGAGAGAGAGAGAGAGAGAGAGAGAGAGAGAGAGAGAGAGAGAGAGAGAGAGAGAGAGGCACACTGACCGATAACACTGTTCACTACTGTGATCCTAGAGAGAGAGCGAGGGGGAGAGAGAGATAGAGAGAGATAGAGATCTACAGGCAACAGGATGAGAGAGAGCAAAGAGAAGGAGAGATGGGAGGAGCAAGAGATAGAGAGACTGGTGTCCCCTGAGCAAGACGACACCTCCTGACCCTAACCTGCTCCTGACGTGTTGGTTGTTACCTCGCACCGCCTCGGCACCGCCGTCGGTGGATGAATGGGTGAACTGTAAAGTGCTTGGGGTAAGGCGCTGTATAAATGCAATCCATTTACCATTCATGGTGTGTCTTGTGGGCGGGGCTTTGGAGGATGATTTTTTTAGCGACAACACAGACTCCATCTTTGTAGCGTGTGGCTGCATAGGCTCTTACAGTATATATATATATTTTTTTTTTTGCGTTTCTATATTACTACGTACTGTTCAATGTTCAGTGTTATGCACCCATTTCACAGAAGCACATTCCTTGTTTGTAAAAAATGACCTTCGGGGTCACGGACGCGCGTCGACTTGATTGACTTATTTTGAATGCGCAACGTCGAAAGAAGAAACACCCACAAGGTTATTCTGCCGCTCCGCTACATCGAGGTATCTGTCTTCATCATTTAGAAACAGATTCTAACGTGGGTGCTTTCCCTCAGTTCCCGCCAAGGTTTTACCTGCTTTGTGGGCCACAACCTACCGAATCATAGAAAGTAATGTACCAGACTGGAGCGTGTGTGTGTGTGTGTGTGTGTGTGTGTGTGTTTTGGGTGGCTGGCTTAATTGGCCACAAACCAGTGGTGCACTGATTAGCCAATGCACCACTGGTTTGGAACCCCAGACTCCCCATCTGGGCCAGGTGAGGCCAATTAAGCCAGCCACCAAACACACACACACAGCAGCATATAACGGCAAATACTTTTTCGTATTTTTGAAATTCATATTCATATTTTCGAACGTGAGGAGAAACCGACTCCACTGTTGCCGGTACTGTTGTCGGCGTAGAGAGAGAGAGAGCAGAGAGCGGAGGGTCAAAGGGCAGGTGGCGGTCAGTGTGACGACGGGTCTCACCACTATCTTCAGCACGGAGGTGAAGGTCTTGGTGTCCTCGGCCACGCCGCCGATGTACAGTTCCCGGGAGAAGACGGGCGCGTGGTCGTTCTCGTCGCGCACGCCGATGAACACCTTGGCTGTGTTGGCTGGGGGGGAGGGGGGGGACAACAACAACAACAACAACAACAACATGATTTAGGTCAAGTTTAAACCCTCCACCTACCCAAGAGTGACCTCACCTTGACCTGGTGTACATTCATGACGATTAAACGAATACAGACACAAGCTTGCAGTAAGATTCAAGATTCAACATTCAACATTCAACATTCAAAAAACTTTATTGTCCATCACATAGTGATAGAAAATGAGTTCAGGGCTCACAGACATCATAAAATTTTACAATCTTACATTTGAACACAACAATTCTATAAATTAGCAGGTGTGCAAAGCTGCATTAAAAAAGTACAAGTCTATTTGGCCTCGTTTAAAATGGATATTGCAGTGGGATTGATAGCATTTTTGGTTAATTCATCTTAATTCCTTAAGAGTAAAAGTAACGGGTGAAAGGGAATCAATGAACACAATACAACGAATTAAAATGTTGAACGCTTCGACGGAATTCACAGCAACACTGAACATGAACGCTCCTAACGCCCGAGAACGATTCAGAAAAACAAAGTAGAATAAATGAGGATTAATCTCACATTAATTTCACACTTCATCTCTATTGATTTACTTCATGTCAGGAGGTGTTCCTGGCTGAACCACTGAACCACTAACTCTAACTCTAACGAACTGTGTTAGTCGAGACGTTTCTTTGCGTCCTGCTGAGATGTTTCAGTGACGCAGCAGATAATCTCCTCAGATAAGAATCAATAGCTTACATCACTGAAGGTCTCTGAGAGGTTGAACTCACTCGTCTCGTCTTATTATGGGAAGCGATTCCTTTGTCTCACTCTCTCGATCAGGGCTGACAACTTGCAGTCAGCCGATGAGGAGTTTAATTATGTTTTGATTGGAGCAGAGAGCTCGTTAGCGGGCAACCTCTGTTGATACTGTTGTCTCTCTTCAATGCTCCCTAATGAGGACACGCACACACACACACACACGCAACACACACACACGCACACACACGCACGCAACAACACACACAACACACAACACACACACACCACACACAGACACACACACACACACACAATCTGCTCTTCTGATGTGTGTGCGTTGTGTGTGTTTGCGTGTGTGTGTGTGTGTGTGTGTGTGTGCGTGCGTGTGTGTGTGTGTGCGTGTGTGTGTGTGTGTGCGTGTGTGTGCGTGTCCTCATTAGGGAGCATTGAGAGAGACAACAGTATCAACAGAGTTGCCCGCTAACGAGCTCTCTGCTCCAATCAAAACATAATTAAACTCCTCATCGGCTGACTGCAAGTTGTCAGCCCTGATCGAAAGAGTGAGACAAAGGAATCGCTTCCCATAATAAGACGAGACGAGTGAGTTCAACCTCTCAGAGACCTTCAGTGATGTAAGCTATTGATTCTTATCTGAGGAGATTATCTGCTGCGTCACTGAAACATCTCAGCAGGACGCAAAGAAACGTCTCGACTAACACAGTTCGTTAGAGTTAGAGTTAGTGGTTCAGTGGTTCAGCCAGGAACACCTCCTGACATGAAGTAAATCAATAGAGATGAAGTGTGAAATTAATGTGAGATTAATACTCATTTATTCTACTTTGTTTTTCTGAATCGTTCTCGGGCGTTAGGAGCGTTCGTGTTCAGTGTTGCTGTGAAAAGCTT
>PIJE02003336.1:18365-35069 GCA_002895965.2 Coryphaenoides rupestris | reverse complement strand
TGGTTACGCATTACCTGTTGTAATTCGACGTACAACCCGGATGGATTTCTACCTGCCTGTTCCTCACCTGCCTGTCTGTTTATCATCTACCTGTCACACGGTAATAAATAACATTTATTGTACAGCAAAACCCCGAGTCCTGAGTCTGCGATTGGGTCCTACTGCTCACTCCCATGACAGTTATCAAAGCTAATTGCCCCCCGGATAAAGATGTAGTCAGACAGGGGGGCATGTAATCCTGTATCAAGGAGAGGTGAAGAGATTGGTCTAGTCCCTATACATCTTGTTGACCAATGAGAGACAAGAACCTTTGCTCTAATTGGAATGGATAATACTGATTATTGTTGAAAAATTATAGTTGCATAAAAAAATGGGAATGTTGAATTGGAATTAATGGGAATATACAGTAAAAATGTATTATGAATACATGGATATGACTGGAACAGGAATACTTGGAGTTACAAGGGATATATGGCAATGTGCTGGGCATATTGTATCATACCTAGCGACTACAAACCCCAACACATACACGACTGTCCTCTAGTAACGTAATGAAGAAACACATACTGTATACACTGCAGTAAACATCATGACGCTAATTGCAAAGAAACCTTCAACAATCCATTATGTCCGGTGGTGCCGGTGTTTATCGGGATGAATTTACAAACACATTCAAGTCAATTACAGTAAAATGACCAAACATGGACCAAAATAAAGATTGTTAACGGATTGCTGTACCCTAACAAGAATCCACAATGTCTGTGTCGAGGTCTACGCTCTGTATACTATATGTGTGTATACATGTAGGTGCGTAAGGGTAAATAACGTAGACAAAACAACGGAGTGCGTGGAAGACTCAACAGCGGTGGACGTTATTTATGTATTTGTCTTTGTCCTGTGGATAAAGGACGGCTCCGCGGGGGGGCGGAGGGCACAAGCAGAGGTTGAGCTCTGTGTTGACAGAGCGGTATTTTGGCTCTTTTCTTCACCCGGAGGTGGGCCTGGAATCACAAGAAGCGGTGACAGTTCAACGGTCATCTCTCCGGTGGCCCCCCCACCCGGAGCCCTCTAAACCGATAGTCGGCGGTTAAGGAATACACCTTCAGTGGGGCGCCCACCGGTGTGTCCACTTAATAATTGACAGCGGTGGCGGTGGTGGTGGCAGCGTGTTGAAGCTCAGAAGGACGTGGGAATTAAAATAATTCATTTTTTTGTCGTCCTTCGGCTTCACAGTTCTTCGCACAACCGAAACCGTAACAGCTTGAAATAGATGGCAAAAAACTAACTCGAAAACAGACTGTCAAGATCAATGCCAAATTTGTAGTTTTAGATAACGGATTAAATTAAAGAAAACCTGAATAGTTAAAGTTTTTTTTTTCACGCCTTGTTATATTTGTTGACTTGGCACATATTATACAACGACGACGTATTCTTTAAATCCTTTATCAAAGTTTCTGTCTTTTCCTTCTGGGCTTTGAAGGATTTCCTCGGCAGTCTGGAGCTTAGGGTTGGGGCGGGACGTCAAATTACTCTCTGGATATAGCGCCACTTGCCCCCTTTTGGAGCAAAAGACTGGAACTGGGATTAATAGAGTGGGACTGGCACTGGAATTAATAGAGGTTGAAATGCACTTTGTTTGACTCAAACTGGGCATGTCTGCGAAGTTGTTTGTGCGTGTTTGACGCACTGAGAACGGTACCGCTTCCATATGCTGTATGATATGCACTGAAGCAAAATGTGTTTTGATCGTGTTTTAAATCAGCGATATACTTCTATTTATACACAAGTGCATCACACACACACACACACACACACACACACACACACTCATCCTTATTCATACAAACGAGCTTGAAGCTATGACTCAAGAAACAATACAAAACAAATGTACGGGTGATATTGCGAGGAGTTGATCGTTGGACTGTCCACATCGGCGAGTACTTGCTACGCTAGCTAGTACCGGCTACATTAGTTAGTATTGTACGCATGAGTGGTACAATACACAGAACCCTGAATGATTCAGAGGTATGGAAATCAGGTAAAAAGCTAATCTTCACGTCACTCTCTATTTCGGTCAAATCCCTTCCAGATTTGAGTCTCATTTGCGTTCGCCAATCCCCCTCACATGATCACAAAAATTACAATCACGCTGAAACGGCTGGACGAGGCGTTTATGCAAATCACACGGTTCTTCAAGATGAAGGAGCCCAATGTGCATACAGATCTCACAACAGTACGTCATGAGCGTTTGAGTCGGAAGGTTCTCTTTGCAAATTGCATTGCGCTCAATCTGGAACCGTGTTTAATGTGGCCCAATCGGTGATATTCAACCTAAAACATCAGCGTGTACTGAGTGGCAGTGACTGGCAGCTGTAAACACCGATGCATTGTGAGGAAGGGATCTGGGAGCTCAAGGGTTTAGAATGAATGCCAATCCCACAGCTCGGAAAGGAATGTGATTTCCAAGTGAAGTTTATGTACTGTACGTGGAGACAAATTTGATGAAATGCTCGTAAATGCTTCCGTCGGGGACTTACCTGTTTCACATCATAAGCAAAGAGGACGTACTTCAAGTCGGGGGAGATGGAATACTTTGCCATGTTGAAGTTAATCTGTTGGAGGAGGCACAGGAAGAACGCGATGACGAGACAGATATTTCCACCGTCTTTCCGAAGGATTAGAAGCGTGCGGTGCAAGTTGACAGCCCGCAACAATATCAATAATATCAACAGAAGGATTGGGGAGACTCTATTTGCATTGGTACTGTAAACTGTTTGGCGCGAGACAATCAACCCACAACACGAAGACAGCCTCAAAATGCGGTCGACGAAGTCATGCCGGTCAAAGCTCATCGCTTGTCAAAATGTTGGTTTCATTGGTTGGAAATATGACATCCTACTGTGTCAACGTTGTCCCAACATTGGTTACCAACAATGGGAAAGAGTTAGCATGATAGTCTGTAGCTGTATTCAGATGGGTGTGTTTATACCAGAAGTCAGATTATATTGGGCACATTTGTTTTCGCATGAAAATTATATTCGTTGGCAATGCAATTGTCATCCCCACAAAGCATCAAATAAACATTTTAACAGTATTATATTCACTTTTTCATTGAGCCGCGCAACTGTTACTCACTCTCGGATGATCTGTCTGTTCTACACGGGTTTGAGTGACAGGTCCAGATATTTAACGTGCTCGATATCCGACACGACACGATTGGCGAACTACTCGATCGTGTCAAAAGCAGTTGACATGACACCGCTGGCCCTCACAGGAGCATGCTACGATGTGCCTCTGATGTTGGGGCTTTTGTCTACAACTCCCAAAAAACTTGGCAACTTGGTGTGAATTAGGCTTAAGTTTAAATCAAAGTCAGATGCTGCAAACAGTGTGGATATTTGTATCTTGTTGCCATCCACAATGATATGAATGCATTTGAATAAACAGTAATCCACAGTCAGTCATGACAGTCAGCGACAATTTTTTCTCAAAATAATGACGCAAATATTCGGGTCGAATAATTATCTGTTTGCATCGCATTATCTGTGTATTTGAATAATGTATTCGTATTTGGGTGCATCCCTAGTGAGCAGTGAGCGGATCTTCCGACTTACAAACGTTGTGTTCGTCAGAAGGATCTCTGTTTCATTGGTGAGGATGTTGAACTTGATCACGTGGCCTTCTTGTGTCCGGTAGATGACTTCAGAGTCTGAAACACAATACAAGGCAATAAGACACACTTGTCATCATAAAAAAGGGAACAAACGGAACAAAAAAAAAGTCAAGGACCTCGCAAAATGACAGCGTCCGTCTGCAGTGACCTTCCTGCCGTTGAGCGTGACAAAGAAACCGCGGCGACAAAACATTGGCTCATTGTTCCCGCTAAAATAGCACCTTTCGTCAGCGGCACTCAAAACCAGGCCTCAAGTTTGAACCACTGCTGCGACCGCCCTGTGTTGTGTGAGTAATACTTCACACGAACGCAGGATTTGAAGAAAGCAAGACAGACAATCTAAAGCCGTTATTCTTTCCCCTGTACTGATGAGAGAGATGCACTCGTTCCATCTCGCTAGGCGGGAAAACTCTCTTTGTATGGCGTCGGCGCATTGTTTGTGTTTTGTATTCGAATGTCACCATTCAGAAAGCGCCCCTCCCAATGTCAACCAGCGAGGGAGACATGGCAGCGTTTGAGAACACTTTCATAAGACACACACACACACACACACACACACTCATACACACGACACAAATATGTACACACACAAAGAAACAAGTCCAACGATGTGCAGAACTGCTTGCATCAATGCGGATCCATAGACACCCAGTGACACACACACACACACACACACACACACACAGATACACACTGAAAGGTAGGCCGTGGAACAGTCAACAATAGTCCCCGCCAATGCGGGTGTCTGATACTAATTAGCGGGTCACAAAAGAAGATACCAATTACGTGAAAATAGTTTCTAACACCAAACAATAAGGCAGACTCTGGCAAAATTAGACCCGTGCAAAGCTGGCGGGAGTCTTTTGTCCGGAGACCCAATTTCACGTCATCGCCGCACATTTAAAAGCAATGGGTGCCTTCGTTTCAGTGGCTCGGGAAAGAAGCTAATTAATTTAAAACGCAGAGAAACTTGGCAAAGTAATCAGCGGCCGTCCGCGCTTACAATGTACAATGTCCTCTCCTGTGCGGAGAGTCATCCATCTGGATATGTTAACAACAATCATTGTCACAATCAAATTACAATGAGAGAGTGTGTGTTTGAATATGTGTGTGTGTGTGTGTGTGTGTGTCGTTGTGGGTGTGGATGTTGAGAGTTGAGTGTGTGTGTGTGTGTGTGCGCGCGTGCGTGTCCCTTCCGAAATGGCCGAGTTAACGAGCCGAGGATCCCTCGTCGTCCAGGACATAAAACCCCAACGTCCTGCTCCTGGCATCACCACCACCACCACCACCATCCTACCCGCTGTGGGGTATTCATACGCATACACAGTTTGATCGATACTAAATGCGGTGCGGGCTGTTTTTTTGGTGGACGGTGATCTTAAGCAGGCTTGACGTGACTCCTCCTTCTCCCTAACCTCTCCCGGTCTCATCAGAAGATATGCGTTCGATCCCGTCGGACGGGAAGTGCCAATACCCACGAGGATGAAGACGCTCAGGGCCAAGTGCCAAAGCGGGGACGACGACTTGCTTTTATTTTTAAAGCCTGATTTATCTCGTCTGATCCCCGATCGGTTGTCTGTGGTTGTAACCCACGGACTGATTTTTTGTGAGAGGCTGTTACCACTGACACACAAAACGCTCTGATTAACGTTATGTGTTACCGCTATGCTTTTATGTTGTTGTTTTTTCATTCTTTAAGATTCCATTCCGATTCCATTCAATGAAAGTTTGACACACAGTTTGACTTTTAATTTTCTTTTAATTGCGGACGTTTCAGGCAAAGCACTCATCTTCAGTATGTGTGTTCCGCAATCAATATACACAGGTGGGCTGAAGTATCGGTAAAACAGAGGATAGCAGCCGAAATAACAAAGAAAACAAAGAAACAGAACACAAATTCTCTTCACTTCATAAGAAACAAGCAAATGATATCTCCTCATTCATACCATTGGGACTGAGGGTATCAAGGAAGTGTATCCAATACGCCTCCCTTTAGAGACAGATTCTGTCCCTATTACCACATCTTCCCTCTCTCAATGCCCGCCTAATGTAGTTCACTCGAGCTGCGCTTATGGCTATTAAAGTGCTCCGTCGCCACTGATGATTTATCATCATCATCATGATTTAGCATCGTCATGATGAAGAGAACACCGATGTTCACAGACCCTGTTGTTTTTCCAACATAATACCAATAACATGGGCATTTTAACAGGTCAACCACATGTTCAGTGTTGCATGTGATTCTGCCCACCGCCCCCCAGCAGACTCACACCAGACTTCAGATGGGTGAATAAATTATAGAATAGCAATGCATAGAATTATAATTATTATATAGGATCTGAGATGGAAAATGAGTGGGCCTCTTAGGCAAATGAGACTCGGTAATCACGTACTGTAAGTTGGAAGACCTCTGATAAAAATATAGAGGCAGAGTTTGAAATGAACTTGCATTCTGAGGGTCACTTGTCAATATTAGTGCATATAGAGTAGGGCAGATAACAGTCGGTGGCATGCACCATGCCAGCACCACCCAGACGAGCTTTCTCTAGCACCAGGCTGATCAATCACCGACTTCTTAAGAGGGTTGTCATCATAATCATCTCCACGTCACCTCACTTAAATCGAGCCACATAATGTCTTTAGCTTGTGACTCCAAAGTTTTTAAGCAGATGTACACATTCCTCGTCCGTCGGCCCTCGGCTTCTTTTTTAATGTCTCGGTGAATGATGACTGCGCTGTATGGCCAACTACAGTGTAATCGCTCTATAGTGATCACGTTTGTCCGGGAAAAAAATCAAATTGATCCACTTAAGCGCGTTGATTACGTAACCGAAGATTTTCTAATTTTCTTTATTTTTATTTGCAGGATTTACCATCCCAACCATTGACCATGTATATATAAATACATTATCATGTACATAAAGTAATGGAAATCGGACAGCTTTGCTATTTACTGGATTTTTATACAAGCAAATTAAACTGAAAAATACATGTTACAGTACGTACATTACGTTACCAGTACAGCTGCTTTGAAACGCGATTCAAATAGCCAAATTAAATGAAAGCATTGCACTGTGTAGCTATAAAATCAAATACATACATAGCGTCTGTAAGCTATCGACGAGTCTCCGTTTCGTTCAGAGAAGTTTCTTTACCCGACAATGGGTGCGCGAAGTTGCGCAGCGATGTCGTCTCGCGCATAGTGCAGCACACATCTGCTCGCGCCGAGCCGCTCTACATGACTTAATTTATTAATTTCTCCCACATATGTTCTGTATAAAAGGACCCAAAATGATCACTATAAGCGGACTGCTTGATCGCTATAAGCGAATTATTGAAACAGTGTTTGTATAGGAACGATTCTGTCCCAGGCTTTTTGATCATATAAGCGGTTGATCACTATATCCGTGATCACTATAAGCGGATTACACTGTATTAAGAAGAAAAATTGCAGTGCTGTCATAGTCTTTCTTTTTTCTTTTTTACTACATCAAGGATCCAGCACCCAGTCTTCAAGGTCTAATCCTGAGTTGAGTTTGTTGTAGTTTCAATTCAATGCCGTGCGCTGCTCAATACACGTGTGCTACGCTACGCTACATGATGATTCGATTCAATTCGATGTGATTGACAGCCACGGAGTTACAAGTAAACAGGACCATCCTCCGGCTGATTCCCAATGGATGCTAACACTGAGCCAGCATGGTGCGCTGTAGACCGAGCTTCAGGCTAACCAATTGGAATTAGACCATGAATTCCAGGAATGACACAGGCTCGGGTCGATGCGTGGTGTTGTGGCGGCGTGTTGTTGGGGATACCTTTACTGGAGGACACACTGATCAGACTTCAGAGAACACATCCGCAAACAGACTTTGGATTGTTTTCACAATCACACATTTTTTGGGATTGTGGCACCAAGAGCAGTCACGATCTAACCGTAAGGATTATGTGTGTGTGTGTGTGTGTGTGTGTGTGTGTGTGTGTATGTACAGTATGTCTGTAATTACATTTTCCCAGACAACCCTTTATCCGATGGACTTCATACTTGGCACGTTTATTGCTGAGGATCTGAGGAAGCGCAGTGTCGAGTGTGAGGGTGTTGCTTGGGTGAGCGGCAAGCAGCAACACCAGCGGCCACTCCCGTCGGTCCATTTTGAATGGCCACCTGCGAACAGGCACGTGACTAGGATAGAAAATCTTGAAATCTTGAAATATCAAAAATTGCACACTGAAGGAGCAACACACACGTGTCTTTGACATGAATGATCTCACTCTGATATTATAGTTTTACTTCAAAATGCATCAAATGATGGGCAGCCAACATTGTGCGTCGAGCAGCAGATACAACTCTATGGCACAGACAGCACTATGCCTTTCGGGAGGTAATTGTGTCGGTGATGCATTGTGTTTTGGTTCATCTGCAGGGGGGCGCTCCACGTGGAGACTAATGGTGTTCAGGTTGAACCCAGTGTGTGGTTATTACAGGAGTCGCCGTGAGAGCGGCTGGACTGTGTGATCTTTAGAAACATAATATGCAATACGCAGCCACGGGTCTACGCCTCCGCTGTGCGTGTCCCCTTCAATAATGAACCATCTGTGTATGAAGGAAACAGCCGCACTTCTGCGCTGTATTAATCATGGCGCTGCTCTGCAACCGACTGAATAATGAAACGCTGCTTTCTTTTTTTACACCAAGCCCACCTCCTGTAGTCAGAGCACCGCTGGTGGTGATAATGCTGCGTGCTGCATTGTAACATTCATTTGAAAAAACGCGAAGACGAAGATATGACACGAGTGCAACTTTTGCCTTCGAACGTTCTGTATTTCTGTGTATTATATTCCCCGTCTAGTTCTTTTAGTTCTATGTGCCCCAGCTAGCTGTGTCTCGTTTGTAATCACCGCCCTCCCCATGTATAGCCTATATTAGTCTGGCTCCCCAGCCAGTCCTGGTCGGATCCTTGCTTTCTGTTTGTTGTTTGTGTTTGAAGGGTTCCCTGCACCCATTTTTATTCACACACCCAACACCCATCTTTACATTTACATTTACATTTACATTTAGGGCATTTGGCAGACGCTTTTATCCAAAGTGACTTACAACGAGTACATTTGTTGAAGGAGCGGCAGCAATATATCACTGTGGTACCTGAAGATAAGAATAGAGCTGTTTTCGAGCAATCTTAGGGTTTAATCAGCACCTCCCTCGCTGTCCTGCATGTGGGTGCTCATCACCCCACTACCGGTGAACAGATAACAATATATCTAGCCTCTAATACGTCCATAACAGATGAAGCCATCCGTTCACACGACCACGTGGGCTTTTTGTACACGTGCCTTCATGGACAGGAGGGTGGAGAGAGATGGTAAAGTGGGTGGCAAAGAGAGAGAGAGAGTGTGAGAGAGAGTGAGAGAGAGAGAGAGAGAGGCATTGCAGGATGAGCCTAGGTCACCCTAAGCTGTGGTTAGACCATTAGCAGGGTTGAGCCACCGTTGAGCCGCCCTCACGCTGCCACACGATACACAACATATTTCTATTAAGACACGCGCATCAGGACCTGATACCTATTTGTATCATCGTCTCATAAAGGCTTTTTTCCACACACTTTAATGACAGCTCAGACCCATAAACAAGAACCACCCTCCGAGGTAATCGCTTTTTCCAAGGGAAGGGTGAATCATCCATTTAAAGTTGTAATGGTGCTTTCACCCTTCCGTTAACACCAGGAAGACCACCCGAGGAATTATTGGCAATGTATTCACCAGAAAAAAACAAGCAAGGAAGGGTGTGATGTTCGCTGAAACGCAGGAAGAGCGGCAGGCTTATCTGCCACAAGTAAGGTTATGAACAGCGGACCACCTAGCGGCCGGCTAGTAGCCTGAATGTTGAATGAACAGCTTATTGGGCCGTGATAAATGACATTTCGGTTTACAATTAGTTTACGATTCACTTTTAAGAGTCCTTTTAACGTGGACAACACACATGCGTTTGGGGAGGAAAGGTAATGCATCATGGGAGAGAAGAAGGAGAAGAAAGTTAGGCTTAGGGTCGACCATAACAGAGCTTGCTGGTGAAAGTATAACAATTAAATGAATGCGGTAACAGGGTACAGGGATCTTAATATGAAAATTTTTATCGCTGGTTTTTAGCAGCGTGTGTATTATTTAATGAGTCAGATGCAGTGTATTCCTCATGTAAAATCAGTGTCTCCTCGGTTTTATGTGATTTATTTGACAGTGACAAATAAGCACAACTTTAATTCCATTGTCCGTTAGCCTAAAAGAGAGAACCGCCTGTTCTCTCCCCTGAGCTGATCCACTCCCACCGCCATCTGACTCTCACAACGAGTACTTCTCACAAAGTTCCATCTTATCTGATTTCTCTTATCTTATCTTTGCTCCACTGCAGTCAGACTGCGAGGTGGCGAGCGGCCGGCTGCCCTCTGGATAAACACTTGGCCAGCCGACGTTCAGAGGCCATGTGAGGCAAGACCTGACCTGAAAGTACAGAGGCTTCCCATCGGCAGAAGCCAGGACCCTTGTGTCGAGTGGTGAGTCTAACGCAGGGAATAATGTAAAATGCATTGCGCGGCCCTGAATTATTTAGCGGGCGCACGTCTTGCGTAATGCTTTCAATGCTATATATGGCCGCCGCTGCTGCTGCCGCGCCGCCGCCGCTGAAGTTAGTTTAGAAAGTAAAGTAAGGAAGATGGCGGACGGCTCAAAGCGTAGCCGGGTGGAGACGCAGCGTATGGGCGGGGAGTATATTTTTAGCTTGAGTGCTGTCATTATTTATTACAATGAGTGGCAGGAGTTGTGAGATTGTTGAGCGCCAATCAATCACCCGTGTGCTTTTGTTTTGCCGTGCCGACCGTGTTACACCGTCTCAATCAGAGTCAGTGAGTTAGCAGTCATTTGACTTCCAAAAAAGGCATCTATTTTTCTAACATTCTGTTCAGACGTTTTGTAATATGTTTGTGATGAAGGTATTGTTATGAAGCCATGTTGGACAGACACCAGCAAGACTAATGACTTGTGCGTGTGTGTAATAATAATAATAATATATCCACTTATGTGTATATCTGCCTTGCTCTCTCAAGTCTATGAATAGCATAGAATCGGTCTCTTCTCTTCTGTCCCTCAAAAGTGTTTTAAAATGACCACCGTTTTGTTCCATACAATCATACACAACGGCGATCACGTCCCGAGACCCCGTCTGACGGGGCCAGCCCGCCTCCAAGCAGTCTGGAGGTTAGGCGGTTGCTGTGGCTGGAGGTTAGGACTCCCGGAAGAAAAAGGGCAGGTTGTACTTCTCTCTCTTGGTACACCGGTAAACAGCAAGACAAAATGTGTGTGTGCGTGTGTGTGCGTGTGTGTGTGTGTGTGTGCGTGTGTGTTTTTCTCTATAGCTATCCGGGTAATTTGATCCAAATTAGCATAATAAGTCAATTACCATTCAGATGACGAATGCTCCATTTCGTGTCCCTATGCTTTCAGAATGTTCCCCCTCGATAATATATTCCAGTATTTTTCCGTAAATAATTAATTACAGGATTTTTAGAGCTCAGCTTTCACCCTGCAGTCCACGACAAGGGCATGGGACCGTAGTTTATACTTAAAATGACAGGTATACCTTCTCTCTCACAGACACACACATCTACAGCCCGTACACAGCGGTGTGAAGTTTAATATACTGTATATAGAAGCAAAAAAGGGTTACGATCAACCTAAGTTATGTTTCTAATGCCACTGCTGAGTAATATATACTGTATTATACGCCATACACGGCTGGAAGTGGATTTATAGCTATTCGGCAAATCTAAGAACATAATACTCATACTACGATCACTTCTCCTCAATCAGTGTATAATTGGATGCTCTTTTGTTCCGGATAATTTTAACAACCGTCAATCTATCGCTGCTTAATTGCAGCGTGCCGGCTTGCTGGCTGCGCCGGCAACCGTCGCAGTCACACCCACTTTCTCCTGTTGATGTCGTGATTGACAGGTAAGAAGCTAACGCGTTACAAGACATCTCCCCAACTGCCCTGTCTGTTCATTTATTTATCCACCCCCCTCCCCCCCCCTCACACACACACACATAAACACACACACAAACACACACACAGAATAATAAATGAGTAAAGTAATAAATGAGCAACATGCAGCGATGTGATTGGACGATTAGGGGATAGATTAGCATGGCACCTTCTCCTGCACATCAGCTCGTTAAACAGCATCAATAAGCAAAGTTAATTAATGACCCGGCCTTCTCTAACAAGCCCTTTTCCGAATCATTACAATTGACTCCTCGCACACAAACGTGTGGACTGACCAGGCCATGTGCCAACAGGCCTGATATCAAGTGCGTACAGTATGTGGTTCACACAACATCTGTGTGTGTGTGTGTGTGTGTGTGTGTGTGTGTCTGGTAAGTGTGTGTACGTTTGTAGCTTGATGTGAGTCTTTGAGTGTAAGGCTACTGTTTGCATGCACGTGTGTGTGTGTGTGCCGCCACCCAGCCTCCGCGGTCGTTCCACCCGAACGGTGCCGGCGCCGTCATCGCTTATGCGTGGCAGGCCGACCCGGAGGCTGGGTGGAGGACACCGGCGCCGTCGGAGCGGGGACCGGGGCTGGCTGGCACCTGGGAGCAGGTACTGGTGGGAGCTGCTGTGGTCCAGCCGGGACCGGGACTCTGGGAGGCTGGGACCTGGGAGCAGGGACTGGTGGGCGCTGCGGTGGTCCAGCCGGGACCGCCGCTGGGCGCCGCTGTGTTGGAGTTCTCTCCGGTGGACGAGAGGGTCGCCTCCATGCGACTACAAGTCGCTGGGGGGAAGGCTCTGACTGTTGTGTGTGCTTACGCACCAAACAGCAGCTCAGAGTATCCGGCCTTCTTGGAGTCCTTGGGTGACATAGGGTGGCTCACAAGTGTACCTGGTACCGGACCACCTTAGGCCAAAGGTCGCTGATCGACTTTGTAATCGTATCAGCAGATCTGCGGCCGCATGTTTTGGACACTCGGGTGAAGAGAGGAGCAGAGCTGTCAACTGATCACCACCTGGTGGTGAGTTGGATCAGATGGCGCGGGAGGCTGCCAGACAGACCTGGTAAACCCAAACGTGTAGTGAGGGTGAACTGGGAACGTCTGGTGGAAGCCCCTGTCCGTAGGGTCTTTAACTCCCACCTCCGGAAGAACTTCTCGTGCATCCCGGGGGAGGTTGGGGACATGGAACCTGAGTGGGCCATGTTCAGAGCCTCCATTGTAGAGGCTGCAGCTCGGAGCTGTGGTCAAAAGGCTGTCGGTGCCTGTCGTGGCGGCAACCCAAGAACCCGTTGGTGGACACCAGCGGTGAAGGAAGCCGTCAGGCTGAAGAAGGAGGCCTTTCGGGCCTGGTTGGCCCAGGGGTCTCCTGAAACAGCAGACAGGTACCGGGAGGCCAAAAGGACCGCAGCTTCAGCGGTTGCTGAAGCAAAAACCCGGGTGTGGGAGGAGTTCGGGGAGGCCATGGAGCAGGACTTTCGGTTGGCCTCAAGGAAGTTCTGGCAAACTGTCCGGCGACTCAGGAAGGGAAAGCAGGGCTTGGCTCAGGCTGTGCTCAGTCGGGGAGGAGAACTGCTGACCCAGACTGAGGATATTGTCGGGCGGTGGAAAGAACACTTTGAGGAGCTCCTGAACCCGACCAGTACGTCCTCTGTGGAAGAGGCAGAGTCTGAAGACTCGGGGGAAGTCTCACCCATATCCTTGGTAGAGGTCACTGAAGTAGTCAAAAAGCTCTTCAGTGGCAAGGCGCCAGGTGTGGATGAGATTCGCCCTGAGATGCTGAAGGCTCTGGACATTGTCGGGCTGTCGTGGCTGACACGCCTAGTCAATGTAGCGTGGAGGTCGGGGACAGTACCTGTGGAATGGCAGACCGGGGTGGTGGTCCCCATTTTCAAAAAAGGGGAGGGGACCGGAGGGTGTGCTCCAACTATCGGGGTATCACACTGCTCAGCCTCCCCGGGAAAGTTTATTCCAGGGTGCTGGAAAGGAGGCTCCGGCCGATTGTCGAACCTCAGCTCCAGGAGGAACAATGCGGATTCCGTCCTGGCCGTGGAACAGTGGACCAGCTCTTTACCCTCGCAGGGTTGTTGGGGGGCGCATGGGAGTTTGCCCATCCAGTCTACATGTGCTTTGTGGACTTGGAAAGGCCTATGACCGTGTCCCCCGGGGAATCATGTGGGGGGTACTACGGGAGTATGGGGTACCGGGGCCGTTGGTACGTGCCATTCGGTCCTTGTACGAACAAAGTGCGAGCTGCGTCCGTATTCTCGGCACAAAGTCAAGCATGTTCTCAGTGGGTGTTGGACTCCGCCAAGGTTGCCCCTTGTCACCGGTTCTGTTCGTGATCTTCATGGACAGAATCTCAAGGCGCAGCCGAGGTGAGGAGAGTGTCCGGTTTGGGGACCTCAGAATTGCATCTCTGCTCTTTGCAGATGATGTGGTTCTGTTGGCTACATCAGACCGTGACCTCCAGCATGCACTGGGGCGGTTTGCAGCCGAGTGTGAAGCGGTCGGGATGAGAGTCAGCACCTCCAAGTCTGAGGCCATGGTTCTCTGCCGGAAAACGGTGGGAATGAGTTGCTGCCTCAAGAGAAGGAGTTTTCCCTCCGGGTTGGGAGTGAGTTGCTGCCTCAAGCGAAGGAGTTCAAGTATCTCGGGGTCTTGTTCACGAGTGAGGGCAAAATGGAGCGGGAGATGGACAGACGGATTGGTGCAGCGTCTGCAGTGAGCTGTACCGAAAGAATGAGATCGCGGATACAAGCGGCCGAAATGAGTTTCCTCCGCAGGGTGGCTGGGCTCAGCCTTAGAGATAGGGTGAGGAGCTCAGACATCCGGAGGGAGCTCGGAGTAGAGCCGCTGCTCCTCCGCATCGAAAGGAGTCAGCTGAGGTGGTTCGGGCATCTGATTAGGATGCCCCCCGGGCGCCTCCCTTTGGAGGTTTTCCGGGCACGTCCAACTGGGAGGAGACCCCGGGGCAGACCCAGAACTCGCTGGAGGGATTATATATCTCGTCTGGCCTGGGAACGCCTCGGGATCCCCCAGGAGGAACTAGAGAGTGTGGCTGGGGACGAAGAAGGTCGCAAATTTGTTTGCTCTGGGAGCACCGGCATCCCGTCTCTCTGGACTGAGAGTCGCTCTGGCGCATCCCAACTACGTCATCAGGACACTGCCGCTCCTAGGATTAATAGCAATCTCCGCCCTCTCAACAAACACCCCCTCTGCCCCCAACAAGGGAATCATGAACTGAAATTTGGCCTTCAAAACACCAGATCTGTAAACAATAAGTCTCTTGTATTGTGTGAAATCTCCACTGACAATCACCTGGATTTCTTTTGCCTTACTGAAACCTGGCATCAGCCAAATGAATACTCAGCATTAAACCAGTGCATCCCCCCTGGCTATGCCTTCCTGGACTGCCCACGTACATCAGGCAGAGGTGGAGGATTGGCTGTCATATATAAATCTGGTTGCACTATCAAATCCCAGCAAGTGCCATCCTTCACATCCTGTGAATGTTTGGCTTTCAAAATAACTGGCCACATCTCATGGCATGTGATGGTGGTTCTGATCTATGCTAATGCTTGGTTTCGTGCTTTCAAGTTTTGTTAATATCGGCTAGTATGAGGGGACAAAAATAACTAACTGGCCCACATCTGCAGTGATGGTGGTTATCTGAGGTGAGTTCTATCGCCCGGTACGCACCCCACAAAACCAAACTCCCGCAGTATTCGGTTTAGTAAGGTTCTCTACTCACCCGGGGTCTCTACCCCCTTCGCCGCCGAAAGCACAAACAAACGGCTCTAATCGAAGCTTCACGGTCCCGTCGGACTGGACCGTCGAAAACAATGCCTAAAAATAAACTGGAGAGATAGCGTAAAACTAAACTCGAGAAATAGCCTAAACTAAACTGGAGATATAGCGTAAAACTAAACTCGAGAAATAGCCTAAACTAAACTGGAGAGATAGCGTAAAACTAAACTGGAAAAATAGCCTAAGTGTTCACTCGCCACAACCGACTAAGTTCTATCTTGCCGAGTCCTAAGACATAACAAGAAAAAAATGTCCGGAGATTTCTTGCGCTTCTTTTTCTTCATCTTGAGGGCGTCCTTCTCCTGGCCTGGTGGCGCGGTGCGAGACATGGACGCTTACACATCTGTCTCCCGTAGCTGAAGTACAGGTCACTCTGCCTCTTCCCAACGGGCCTACTTAAATATGTCGGGCACGGTGGCACAGTGCTTGCACTGCTGCCTCACAGCAAGAAGGTCCTGGGATCGATTCCCGCCTGGGGCGCTATTAACTGTGGGGTGCCCAGGTGGGTGATCTCCCGGCCTTTCTGTGTGGAGTTTGCATGTTCTCCCCGTGCTCCGAGGGGTCTCCTTACGGAGTAAAAAGAACCCCAAATAAAAAACATGTGAAGATCGCCTCTCCTGTCCACATCCCTGACCAAGCGTGGTAGAGCCTCCACCTGGTGGTTACAGGGGAGAACTACAACCTTTGAGACTGAGTGCTTATCCAGACATATGATATACTTGGCATTCTATACCCAATGACTATACACATGGTAATACACACATAATGAACACATCATGTTTCTCAATAATTGAACCATAACATCTCATTAAATGGATATGATAAACTTATCATCATGCAACATCATGATCATTCTGAACGTGTACAATAACCCCACATCACCCTTCATTCTCCTACTATCACATGACTTTTTGGGCACCGGTGAATCAACCCTTCTTGACACACTGTAACTCTGTCTCTCTCACTGTAACTGTATGTCTCTCTCACTGTAACTCTATATCTCTCTCACTGTAACTCTGTCTCTCTCACTGAAACTATATGTCTCTCTCACTGTAACTCTATATCTCTCTCACTGTAACTCTGTCTCTCTCACTGAAACTATATGTCTCTCTCACTGTAACTCTATATCTCTCTCACTGTAACTCTGTTCAGATCCGTAGTTGAACCTCCTCTACAGAAGGTGAGACCTG